>JAQIBA010000086.1:0-267652 GCA_028293925.1 Brueelia nebulosa
CTTCTAACTGCAGTGAAATTTGATGACAGTGAGGACAAAATATGAAATTCCAGGTGGTAAATTAAAGACATTGAATAAGATGAATGGTCGAGAGTGAAAGGGAGGAATAAATGCGATGAAAGGAAGAGAAGGGAATTCAATAAAGTGCAAACGAAGAAATGAATAAAAGATGCAATGATTTATGTTATATCATTTGATTCGTGAAAGGTGAAAGAACTCGCGGAGAGGAATTACAACTACAGCTTCGGCGGCGACTCCGTCTCGACCTTCATCACCGCCTTCTACGACGCGGTCATCCTCTACTCCCTGGCCCTGAACGAGTCCATCAGCGAAGGCGGCTCCGAAGTCAACGGGAACGACATAACGAGGCGGATGTGGAACCGGACATTCAAAGGAATCACCGGCGACGTCCACATCGACGCCAACGGCGACAGATTCGCTGACTATTCTCTGCTGGATATGGACCCGGAGACGAACAGGTTTGAGGTGAGTTTACCAATTTTTCTTCTCCGATACTTCGGCTGAATAAATCCGAATAAATTGGCCGACATTTGTCCCTTTGTCGGTTTTCCCAAATCCAAAATGGCCGACTTCATTCACAAAACCTACCTTTTGGAGGCGCTTTAGTCTGTTTAAATACTGCAGAAGACACCAAAACTCTTAATTACTCTTTATCTAATCGAACAAATCTTTACTCTTAACTAACTTTGCCATTTTTACATTTTACGCCTTCAAAAACTGAATACGCTTTTAATGTAAACGAACGCTGAAAAGCCTAAACAGATTTCCGCAGGTGCATTTTTTATAAATCCATAATACTTTGATTTTTAATTGTATTCTTAAACTGTATTCATTTATTCTGTTAATTCTTGTAATTATTTGTTTATTAAGAAAAATCCCGGATTCAATTAAGGAAACTAATGAGTATAAAAGGCGGTGTTCATTGAAAGAAGTAGAAAAAGATGTGTAAGAAAGAAGTGATCAAACAGAGAAAGAGAGTATATTCTCAAGTTGAAGGCAGAGTGGAGTGTTAATGTTCGTATATGAAAATAATAATAGTGTCATTTTTTATAGACAATAATATGTTCCATAAATAATGTAAGTTATAATATTATTCCAATGTCAGATCCAGAGAATAGTCATCAAATAGATAGATTCTTTTATCTTTCTGCTTGTCTTGCTTCCTCAGTTGAACAGCGAACATCGCCCGCATTGTTATCAAACCGCAAAAACTTTAATAATCACTCATCGCTCTCATGAAATAATTATTTCATGGCGGGCTCAGGATTAAAAAGCTAATCACCGGTGCCGGATTAGGGCACTTTGAATGGCCGAAAGGCTCGCTCATCCTCAGCACTCCGTATCGATTTTCATTTGCGGGGGCGGAGGTTCCTTCCGGAAGTGTACTTTTGGAGCGGGAGGATAAGAGTCTCTTTCATCTGGGGGATGAAAGGGATGAAAGGGGAGAATGTGAAGGATTTGTCAACATGGGTACCTCCCGAAGCGTTTCCCTTTATTTGCTCACCTCTCATTTCGGAGACGAATCTTATTTTGGCAGCTTTACTCCGCTTTCACATTCACCTTCGTATGATTTCGAGTCTTTATTCTCTGCATGGATTTGTTTTACTCCTCTGTGACTCTTTCTTTAATTACTCGACAAGGATTTTGCATTTTAACCCTTTTATGGTGTTCTCCATTTCAGCGTAAGAAAGTCTCTCTGACGCCGAAAAAGCTACAACAACAGTATTTCCCCCTCATTGTTTTCTTATTTTTAAATATGTTCGATTACAAAGCCGGATTTTATCTTTTTCTCAATAGGGGAAGTTTGTTTTATCCCATCGAGTCAATAAACATCCGCTCTCAATCGGAAGAGAGAAAATTATCTAACACAGGTTCAGAAATTATCTTTTCTTTCTGTCTTTTTTCTTTCGTTTTTCTCTTTATTCTGTATTTCGTTCTGTTTGTTTCTTTGTCTTTCTCTCTTTCTATCGTTCTTTCTTTCATCTCTGGGTCTTTTAACCTCCCCGACCTATCACAAAATTCTCCAAAGTCTGATTCCAACGACAGAAACATTTTTTTAATATAAATCAAAAAAAAGTGAGGAACGAAGAACGAAAAGAACCGTACAATGATCAGGTTCAAAGTAGCAGGGAATCAAAATGGCGGTCATTGAAAATGTTTCGACAAAATCCTTTCCAGTGTGAAATTTCACCCTTAATGACTTCTCCCCTCCATTCCAACGCTAATTTCATCTTTCGGTCGAATCCCCAAACTTGGAACCCTCCGAAGGACGGTCTCAAATTGTCGTTTCTTTTCAGATTGTCGCCAATTACATAGGGGCGACTAGGACTTTGCAGAAAGTCGACGGGAAGAAAATTCACTGGGCGGCCAACAGAGAGCATCCGCCCCCGGACACCCCCAAATGCGGCTTCGACGGCTCCCTTTGCCAGAGTAAGCAAACAAACATTGTTTTCGTGTTCGCCATTTTTTCGCCCGCGACGCTCAAATTTCAAGATGGAGGCTCACGAATTCCTCCCTTTACTGCTTCCCTCTTTTAAGGCTCCATAAAACGGGAGAACGTTATTAAAAATAATTCCCCGAATGAATGAAATGAAAGTGGGTTTTTTCCTGCCCCCCAGGGGCGGAAAGGGTTTTTTCCAACCCCGACTCGGTGGGGGTGGCAATTTTCAATGAGAACGCGCCCCGACTCGTAAAACATTTCTTTGAGGAAACTCCCCTTTAATTTGGGGGTCTCCGATGTACAAATCGGTCTGAATGTGTTTATTCTTGGTGAGTTTCTCTTAATCCTCGGTTGACGATAATAAACCCCGGGAAGGGCGGGGGTTGAGGGCGGGGAGAAATTTGAAAATTAGTTAAAAGCTTTTTCCAGTCTCGGTGAATTTCCCTCGTTCGGGTTGGGATTTTCGACTGCGAGATTTTTGTCCATGTCGGCTGCTTCCCCCACGAAAAAGTTATCCCCGGCTTTTAGGGGTTGAAGCAAATTAGATTTGGCGCCATTTCCCGTCGCCCCTCATTTTGTCAAGAGGATGTCTTGTTTTTGCGGGGATGTCTCGTTTAGATTGAACGCTACCGCCATTTTGATATTTTTTACACTTTTCAAGAGCAAATCCGTTTATACTGAAATAATTTGAATATAGTTTGTAAGTTTCTTTGCTCTATTTAAAGAAAAACGAGTGACAGAAATTAGCAGAAAATTCTCTGTTCGAACTATTAATTTAAAGAAGTTTGTCAGTTTGTCAGTCTGTCTGTTTCTGTTATTAAATTGAGCTTCTTTTTTAAACTGTGTAAAAGCACTCTTTTTTTCGGTTTATTTGTTCATCAGTTGAAGTCATAAACAACTTCTTATGTGGCAAAATAAATTCTACTTATTATTACGTTTATATTTAATCGTTACGGGTTGCCATGACAACGAGTTCTCGTCATGAATGGTTGAATACTTCGCATGGAAACTAAATAAATCAATAAATAAATAAAAAGAAAACGACATAACCAATGAAACAGTAAAGCAAAATAAATTAATAAGTAAATAATTACAATTAATAATATAATTATAATAAATAATAACTGCATAACTTTACGTAAATAATTATAAGTAACTAATATAAACATCAATATCGAAACATTCACAAAAGAGGTAATTTTTCCACAAAATTATCAAAATAAAATAATTGAATAAATAAATAAAAATCACTTATGACTTTACTCAGTGAAACAAAATTAATGAAAATCATTAAAACCGGAAAAATGGAAAAGCGAATAAAATAAATAAGTAAAAACGAATATAAATTATGTCTTAAACTAATAAAACAAAAAAGTCTAATAAAATAATCCGACTCAAAATGTTAAACGTTAACAGTGAAATAAATAAGAAAAAAAGTAAAGAAACAAACGAATGGTAAATAAAACAATTTTATTTCTAAACGAAACAAATTAAATCTGAAAATATCTCTTTTCGATAATTCCTTCTTTAAATTCGTTTTCTTTTAAAGTCTCGCATAAATTATAAGGCGTTAATAAATTGTAGTTAATCATACGGGAATCGGAGCTCCGAATAAAATTACCCCTTTCTCTGTAAAGTTTTTCTCAGAAAAGAAAATGGCTGCCGATACATGCGGGAAATGGCCATGCGTGACCAACTCATAAAATAGAAGCTTCTCCAACATTCTCATTCGGATTTTATAATCTCGTAAAGATGGCCAATTAAAAATTATCTCTGGAGGGATTCACGACCGCGTTCAAGATAATTTATATTGCGTTCGCCATTTTCCCATCCTTTTCTTCTCCTTGAGAACCCATGGAAAAATTCACGTGAATGAAACCGCCATCTCATTCCTTCGGAGGGGGGTTGTAAAACTCCCTTCGGGGGTGACATTCACTCCCTTCTGTCGACATTCTGTCCATCCCCTCATTGGTGATTTCCGGTTGTTCTGTATCCGCTCTGAATGATAATTTCGTAACGAGTCTCCGAGGGCGTCTTCATCCCTCCCCGAGTTTTATTTCTTGGGGAGTTTTATGCCGGCAGCATAAAAACTTTTCTCTTTAATCCGCTTCTTCGACATGGATCTAAATTATTACGCTCCTTTGCATCAGGAGAAAAAAATCTGGGAATTTAATTATCGTTTTGCTTTCGTTTTTTGGCAGCGATGCCCGAATACGCCATTTTGAGTATCATTTTGAGCACTTTGGTCGTCATTGTCGTCATCGTTTCCGTCATTCTCTTCAGGTGAGTCTGAAAATTCTATTAATGAACATTTTTTTAATTTATTTATTTAATTAACCCGTTAAGCGACTCGGCGCGTTGCCAGTAGTGGTTCCTGTAGTGGCGAATTTTTTTTGCTGGCGTATATATACGTCATATCCATTGAATAATTATTTTTAATTATTAGGTTTATGATTATTTTAGGTTATGTTTATTATAGTTTATAAAAGTACAAAGGTAATGTATGCACATTGAAGAGTATAGAAAAAATGAAGGACACTTTATGTATCTTTATGTAAACATAATGCTCCTACCCTCCCTCTATTACCAGAAACAATCGAACGTATATTATTAAATAAACCAAGAAAAATCATTACCCGTATATATATACGTCATAGCCGCTACAGTACACAAGAGATCACCCGTATATATACTGCATATCCGCTTAACGGGTTAAAAGTATGTTAATGTCTGACCAATGGTCACTTAATTGCCAATAGCTTTCATTCAGAATATAATTTTGCATATATATTTAATATTATAAATTGGAATGATATAAATTAAATAAAAAAATATTTTTTCGTTCGTCCATAAGGAAGTCTTCGAAATTCTCGTAAAAAAACATTTTGTGAAGTTAAAAGTTTTTGGGAAGTTTCACCAAGTTTTTGCAAAAGGAAATCATAAACAGAACTAAATTTATTTGACTTTTTTTTTTCTCGACATGAAAGTTTTTGTTCTTTTGCTGATCTCAGCTGTTTTTTTTCTAAAGTCGTCTCGCAGTTATTTGCCTTCCGTTGTTTTTAGTTGTTATTTCAGTTATATTCTCGGATGAGTTTTCCCGCATTTATTGAGTATTTCTTTCGGTGATGAAATGCATGGAAAATGTTATTATGAATCACTTTCGAGTTGTTTTATTCTATTGTTCTTCCAGACATTATAAACTCGAAGCGGAGATAGCCTCCATGACGTGGAAGATTTCCATCGATGAGCTGATTTTCCTGAACGAGAAGAGAGGTCAGGGGAGCGTCATTCTCAATATGGGGCGGAGGGGGAGTCAGATGGTGAGCGATTGCTGACCGAATTCCGATGCGTGTTGACCCCAACTCAGACTGATTGACCTAATCATCTCTTTCAGACGGTCGTCTCCTGCGGCGGTATCAGCAATTACGAAGGGAAGCAGATTTTCATTAGGAGAGCTCTTTATAAGGTACGTAAAAGCTTTTAATTTTTCCCTCCGTGTTTATCAATGAAATTTTAATTTAAATTCCTTCCGTTTCCCGATTTTCTTCGAGATTGATTCGAGTTTGGGAAAGTTGATTTCTTTCATGTTTGCTCGGCAGTTGCCTCATCCTCTCGACATAACTTTTCCTTGCCAATTCCTCAGTTTTTTATTTGGCTCGGAACTTTCAGTCTTTCGCTCTGTTAATCACATCGCTTCATTTCCGGTGCATCGATTACGATTCGTTTCCCCCAAATAATCGCGGAGGCGGTTAATTGAAAGAAAATACGTTCCGGATGCTTTCGCCCTATTAGGCTCCGAATGTCACACGATTTTCAATCACGTGACACTAATTAATGACGCCATTCAAAGAAAGCACGGGAATTTCGGGCGTAAAAACTCAGCGGGAACGTCATTTTATTTCCCTGCGAAAAAGCTCATTTATTGCCGCTTTACGAGGAGATAAATGACTTACGTAGTCAACTTGCATTATTTATTAATATCGTAAAGGAGAGAAGCTGGGTTTTCATTTTTATAAGAAATGCCACCGATTTTCGTTTCATTCAGTCAAACTGCAGTCAGTAAAAAAAAAAAATCGAATTTCAGACTCAGTTTTACTTCAATGCAGGAACGCAAAAATTTGAGACGGTTTAAAGTGTCCGTGCATGAAGGGCGTAAGTACATGAGCGTCCCTCAAACTCGGGCCGTTTTTATTCTGAGCACACGTTTGATTGTAACGGTCAAAGATTTCCAAGAATTTTTTGCTTCAACGCGGCAACCATTTTTGTTTTTAGTTTTGTGGTATTTATTGAGAGTAATGGGCGTAAAATGTTTCTCTCGAGTTGATCAGGTGTTTTTGCACTTAAATAATCGTCGCTCTCGGCGGAATGATCCGGTATTTATGAGAATTTAGTCAATTAATTAAAATGCAGTGATAACAGATTGAACCAGTGCAGTCAGATCCTCCTTTCATTCAGTAATAACGTTTTTACTGAACTGGTTTTCAGATTTTTACAATATTTAAAAGAATTTTTTTCCAGGGTAGTCAGGTGGCTGTTAAAGACATTCCAAAAACCAGATTCGAACTGACCAGATCATTACTGTGCGAGTTTAAAAGGGTAAGTTTCTTACGTCACTTTTTGCGCAGTTAAATGTCCTCCCCCTCACCAACCCCTCTTTAAGACAATATTGTTATTCCTCGAAATAAATGCCCGAGAACAATGCCTGACGTTTCACTTCACTGAATCCGACAGCTAATTAGAAATTTGATTTGAAAAGGTACAAAAGCTGTCTCGGACAGCTCCCCGCCCTTTCCCCCGCAACCCCCCAACCGCCCCCATTCCTCCCTCTCTTATCGGGGCCCTCTCATCCCGCAGGTAAAAGACATCCATCACGACCACCTGGTCAGGTTCTACGGGGCCTGCATCACCCCCTCCATGCTCATGTTCATCACGGAGTACTGCCCCAAGGGTAGTTTGCAGGACATCCTCGAAAACGAGCAGTTCAAACTGGATTGGATGTTCAAGTTCAGTCTCATGCAGGACATCGTGAGGGTGAGTCTCGCAAGGGGAGGGAAGAAATATTTCCTTCGATTAGCAATATGCAATTGGAAAAACAGTAAAAGGTAATGAAAGGATTCCTGGCAAAGCCCGCCGACGAAAATTCTTTTCTGCATTTATGGAGAAACGTGATAAGAATGGGGATTTCCGCCATATTCTTTTCCGAATTTCACCCCCTCGCGTTTTTTCGCTGTCGGGAATGACAGTTGATTGCCTGATCCTCAGCTTTGGTCCCCATTTTAGGTACACCGGCGTGTAAATAAGAGTTTCGTTGGCGATTAACTCTTTTTTTCCATTCCACCGCGCTCAATCCCGCAGATTTACTTTCCATTGGTGGGTCCGATAAAAGGGATTTGTTAATTTTTTTCAGGGGATGTTATACTTACACAATTCGGAAATTCGATCTCATGGCAATTTAAAATCGTCCAACTGTTTGGTGGATGCCCGGTTCGTTCTCAAAATTTCAGACTTCGGGCTTCACTCTCTCAGGGCTCCCAAAGACTTAGATCCGGGCGATCACGCATATTGGACGCGTAAGTGAACATTGCTTTTGTTAGATAGAATCAAAAGTAACTTCCGGTGTGGCTGTTATTAGTCAAACATTCGGTCGGTTTTTAATCAACTTGTAATTTTGCCTGAATAAAACAAGTCATAATTATTTAATTAATCAGGAAGACTTTGCAATAGAAGGGTTTTATTCTTCGTATGATAAAATAATAAATGTGTTATAAAAGTTACTTTTGATCGAAACCGATAGAAAACATTTTATTCATCGTTTGCACTGTTTCGATTTTGGCTTCAGGGTTGCTTTGGACAGCGCCAGAACTGCTGCGATTAGAAAACCCCCCCTTGGAGGGCTCCCAAAAGGGCGATGTGTACTCCTTCGGGATTATAGTTCACGAAATGCTGACCCGGCAAGGGCCCTTCTACATCGACGACGACAACATGTCGCCCAGAAGTAAGTCTTTTATTTATTATTTTTTACTCCGGCATTATTCCTTCGGAAAATGAATGGGGAGTTTAACGCGGGGAGCGATGGGAGAGACATCTGTCGGTCTTCGATGGGCAAAACTCGATCGAAGCTCCATCTCGCGTTGAAAACAAACAACTCGATGAGCACAGAGTTCGAAAGAGGGAAGAAGAGGACGCGAAATGTGAGATGGAATGGAGTGTGAATAGGGGTGGACAAACCACCTGAAGGGCGATGAAATGGTTCACAAAAACGCAACAGGTTCTCTTGATCGTCTCCGGCGAATATGACGTGACTTTGGTGGAATTCAGATGAGAACGTGGGCGTGTCGTGGCTCAGAATGGATTAGAAATTGCAGCAGTGCTGTCGGCGGAATTCTCTCGTCGTTAGAGCCTTCCATTGCGTGAAGTTAGTTGCCTGCAGAGGTTTTTTTAAATGGAAAATTTCTCCATATTGTTCGGGACGGAGTAACCCATCCCCTCAAGCTGGAACTTCGTGGTCCACTCACAAACTTTCCCAAACTTGTTGCATTTTCGAGATAAACTTTTACAAATAATAACCGGGACATTTTCCATGGAACTCACCCAAGTTTCCCCAATAGCCCTCCCTGCCAAAGACAACACTTTGTCCTTCTCTACAAACCCCCATCGACGTTACTACAACCGGAAACGGAACTCAAAAGCCGATAATATCCGGGATCAGTGCAACAAGTTCCGAATGACGCAACCTTCCAGACTGAAATCGATGTTCCATGGCGGATCAATGGATGGCAACCCGGGGGTGAAAATTCACAACGTTTCTCCTTTTCCCGTTGGCCGGGTTAATCCCCGAAGTGTTGTTGGGGTCACACTACCTGGAACACGGGGTGGAGCACGGGGAGGGAGAACCTGTTCGCTGCGAGACCGGAAGTCGTTTAATTTCCGCTCTTGGAATCCTGAAAAGTTGAAGCAAAAAAGAAACATCACCTTACAAAAATTTTTATTTTAATTAATATTTTCACTCTGACGGCGTATTTTAATTAATAAGAGATGCGAAATTTCGTAATTAATTTAAAATTTCAGAGTAAATATTAATGCGAGAGTGCGCAAAAACATACGCTGACAGGATTAAATTAAATAATCCCTTTTTTAATTATTGATGTTGTTTTAAAGAATATTGGCTTATAATAACTCGATACAATATTTACATGCAACACTGTACGCATGCGTTTTTTGGTATTAATTGATAGAAATTAGGGGAAATTGGGAATTATGGAGATAAGCTCTGATGAAGCCTGAACTGTTTTTCTTAGGCGGAAATTTAAAATTCGAATTAGGCAATGGAAGCTCCAGTATGCAAAATAACCGATAAATAATAAAAAATAAATTTGGGAGATGAATGTTAATTTAATTACCCGTAATTAATATAATGTAATTAGAAAATGAGTGAGCCGAGGGGCGGTTCGTCCAAAGAAGCAGGTGCACTGCAGCCTCTCGTTGGGTTCAAAGCCCTCTGTCTATGTTTATGTGTGACCGCCCTTTTGCAACATTAGTGTGGCTTTTCGTCTTGACCGCGTTTCAGCGATTCTCCACGGTTATTCCCTCGATTGGGAGCGAACAACTAAAATGCTGTCAGTGAGTGCCCCCCATTCAGTCGCTGACTATTCAAAACATTTTGTTCCTCCGTGCATTCGCATTTCTTTCTTACCCAATTTGAGTTCTTAACGCTTCTCAGTTACTTTACTGCCGTCTATTCCAGTTTAGTTTTTTGGCAGAAAATTGGAAGCTTTTAAGTTTTAAATTCTTTTTCAGATAATGCATTAGTCAAGTAAAATCGTATTAAAATAAACTGAACCTATGAATACATAAATTAATTAATGTAATCCATTCAAAATAATCGTTTTATATCAACAAAACTCAGTTAATACAAACAATTGAGACGCTCATGAGAAAAAGATAACAAAATGAAAAAGAATAGTTTGTAAGTTAATAAATTTTATTTCAAATTGATTTTCAGTTTTGAAAATAAGCGTTTTTGAGGATAAAAACTTGACTGAGTTTTTCATCACATTATTATATATACAGTCACATTACATGTAAATCAAATGCAGGGAATACCGTTTGTATTTATCGGTTTGTCAACTCATCCCGAGTTTCATTGTATTTTATTATGGCTCCAAGTTCGTTTTGAATGAGGTCATCTTCCTCTGGAAACTTGTCGCCGTTATTGCTTTTCCATTATCATAATTCGTTTCTATTTCGGCCGGTTTCCAGAACAATCCCCGCTCGGAAAGATAAGCGGACTGGTAGAAGTTAACTAATTAAAAGCAAGCAAGGGACTCCCATGTTTATTTCCGCAAGGGGGGGTGAGGGGGCGAGGGGCGGGAGGAGACGGACCCGGAGGTGCTCATTCGTTGTGAGCCGAACGCGGACCGAATCAAATATTAACGGAAGAGAGAAGCAAAAATGTTGGAGGTGAAAGTTTAGAAATTTCCAAAAAGATTCAAACTTTCTCTTTGAGGCGAAAGAGTTGTAACTAGATGTAAACCGTAACCGGGGGGAGGCAAACGGAAGAGGAAGAGGGGATGAACATCCCCCTCCCTCCCCATGTGGGACCCGTGACGTCACACTCAATGCCCCCCAATTTCCACATGGAAATCTCACTTTTTCCAACTCTTGGCCGCTTTGCCGAGTGGGGGAAGTGCAAAGGAGGGAGGAACAGAGAGAGAGAAAATGAGAGAGGGGAGAGAGAGAAAGAGAGAGAGGCGGGGAGCGGAGGAGCGAAAGAGGAATGCACGAGAACGGTTTTAGTCCGGGAGGACAGGCAGTTTCCAAGCTTCTCCCGGTCGAACCTCAGGCGGCGGTTTTTCGCCTCTGCTTTTTTACGTTTTCCAGTGAAAACCTGGAGAAAGGTTTCCCGCCGGAAAAGTATGTGAAGTGATCGTATTTCGTGTGGCGACTGAGAGAGGAAAAAGGTGTTTATACGTGAACGGGTTTATCGTTTGTTAACCTTTTCAAGTAAATTTGAGCTTCGTCTGGGAAATTAGGAAAATTTTTTGGCTGGAAATGCGCTCACTGCGTGAATGCTTAATGCAATTAGAGAAAAACAATTTGGCGGTGGCAATTTGAAATGGCAAATTCAGTGCCAGTTCACTAAAACGGAACAAAATCCTGTATCAGTTATAAATCGTTAATAAAATGTATGCACTCGTTGTTTTTTTACGATTGCGATAGTCTTTTAAGAGTCGTTTCAATTTTTGAAAATTTCGCCAACCGAAATCGTTGGCACTTCAATAGTTTGATTGTAGTTAGGGGTTGAGGTTTCGTGTTAATTTTGGCATTATTCACACACACATTAATATTTCCTGAGCAGATTTTTTCAATGCCCTCATCGAAGTTTCGTTTTAAATGAAAATTCGCTTTTGGGTTATTCACAATGGAGAGACCCCCGATAAAGCCCGGGTATTTGAACCGCATTAGATAAGGATCGTCATTCCTCTCTTCCGTCCCGACACCCTCTCGGTTTCCTTTGTTTTAAGGGTTTTTCACCATATTCTGCATCCCTCATTATCGCTAATCTCATTAATAAAAGCCGCGCTTCGTTCAAGAGTCTCCTCCATTCGCCCATTGTTCAGTATGAGTTTTCTTCTTTTCTTCTTATAAGGTACAGACTAAAAAAGTTTTTAGCTCTATCAAAGCTCAGGGAAAGCTCTCCTTTATATATTTCACTCAGCTCTGTGAAATATGAATGGATGAAGACAGAGAGAGAATTTAAACTTTGCAACAGTTTGTTTGGAATGGCTATGGAAAAACTCTTCCCTCACATTATGTTCATTAAAATATCGTTAATTAAATTTTTAACTTTGCCGGAGATGTAACTGAAACTAAAAATCAACTTTTGCTTCCGTTTTTGCGGTCGAAAGGATTTCCGCTGCTGTATTGCAACGGTTCCCCAAATAGAATCAGCAAAGACAGCTGACCTATCTCTTCTTCCTCCCCAAACACAGACAGCAAAAAATGGAAACCCCTGATTCACTTCTCCAGTAATTCTCGACAACCTCTCATGCGAAACGAGTTACATAAAAGCTAATGGCGCCGTGTCGTGAATCCTTCCGCCACTCTCTGCCTTAAATTTCCCGCGCATTTCTCAAAACACAACATCACTTCTAGGAAAAGCACGTGCCCTCGTGCACACCCCGTGAGCTAATTTAAAAAGAAAGAAACGGAACCGGAAGAAAAGGAAACGGCCAAACCGTTCCAATGAAAAGTAAGCTTTTAATCGCCATGTCTTGAGGGATGGGAGACAACTGGAAGGGTTTCAAACGGGGGATGTTGGCACTGCCCCTCGGATTAGTCGCAATAAAACTGTGTTTTATGAGGGGATATCTCCAGTTAGATTTGGCAATGGCGAAAAGATTTGCCCCGAACGCTTTCCTGCCATTATTTGAAATAATTTCGATCCCTCATTAAAAAAGGGTTAGTGAGGATTTGGATTTTTTGGGAGACAGATGACACTCACGAAGGAAAAAAAGACCAACGTCATTTTCCGATTTGTAACACATACATTTCTTAAACTTGTAAAAATAACCGTTAAAACTACGAATATTTTCTTAGATAATTATAAATTAATAATTAAAATATTCGTTACTAAGTTCCCTTAATTAGATTATTAAATTCCATGAGCGTAATTTCTCATAATTACAAAATCCTTATTAAATGATTTTAAAACTGAGCCTTTGTAACGGTCACGAATGAAAAGCGATTTTGCATCAGTGATGCCAACCTCGGAGTTTCGTTTATTTTCCATCCGCGTATTGCCCTCCCTGACTCTTATTATCAATATTATTTGTGAGTTCAGACGGTTTTCCAAAGCTTTTTATTCGAAGAATAAACAAATCTAATAAAAGAGGAGCTTCTGTGTGTTTTTTTTTTTTTTAATAAAAAGGAGGGACAGAAGAGGGGAGGAAAGAAGGATTCTAAGTAATTGGTAATGATTCTTCTGGAACAATCCAATTAGTATTTAAACATGGTGATTTGTTTTCTAACAAACTCTAATCAGCTACTTCTTCGGGATTTAATGGAAGCAGAAAGCAAATTGATTTCTTTATTATTTTCTTCGTTGAGCCCTCACGTTCGTATCGGGGGGGGGGGGGGGGGGGGGGGAACAGTTCGGATTTTGAAAATTCGAATATTATTTTTCAAAGGTTTATTAGAGAGGGAGAAAATTCGAAAATTGGCGCACCATATGGGGGTTGTTCATCGGCGATCGGGGGTGTTTTTTCATAAGTTTGCTTTGAAGGGCGTTTTCAGTTGCTGTAAATAAATTAATTCAGTGATGTTTACATTTTACAAATGACTTATAAAACCGTAAATACATATTATAATTAACATAACATATAAACGATTATCGAACTAAACATGAATGCATAAAGTAATAAAATAACAAAATAACTTACAGATACAAAAGCTCTCTTGTTACACAATCTCTCTTTTGTTTATTTTAATCCAAACTTGGGTGCATCTTTTGAATGAAAAAAACTATATCTCAATTCAAAGGAGATCAGATTGTAGCTGAGAAAAATCCCTAGATTCAGACAAAGGCGCACAAAGGTGCGAAAACTCGGGTGCGTTTCAATTTTGTTTTTTCATTTTTCTTTCCGAGTGAATTTCCACGAAAGGAGTCATTTTTCCCGACCAAAAACCCTTTGACGTTGATCGATATAAAAAGTGAAACAAAAGTTGGGACTTCTAAATGGGGCGCACATGTGACCCGGTCCATAAAAGCGGAAGCGTCTGCGAAATTCCCTTTATGAACCAGTTTATGCTTGCGCTGATGGAAAAATTTCCAAGAAAACATAAAATGATGCTTATGTTTTATTATCGGACCACTCTCTTAATCGGTGGAATTCGAATAATTCTATGAAAGAAATGAAAAACTGGAGGAAAACTCACAGCAGAATTCTAAGATTTCGAAAACGGGAAATCCGGAAATGTGAAAGTGGAAAATACAGTCGGGATTTATTTTATTATGGAGGAAACGGAAAGGACATTAATAATAATAAAGAATTTCAGATGAAGAGTAATTGAAAATAATGGCAGAAGCAATGACCTGATGAAAGAATGAATTCGAGTGAGCTGAAAAGAAATTGAAGATAAGCAAAAAAAGGTTTTTTAACATAAAAGTCAGTTTTGAGTTTAACATAATAATAAGAGAGGAAAATAAATAACAAAATATAAAGAAAGAGAGAAGAAGAAACAGAAAGAGAAAGAGAATTATAAATGAATCGGGAAGATGAAGAAGATACAATAAAAACGAAGAAAATAAGACAATCCATGAAGAAGAAATAAAAAGATTAATTACTGGAGAAGATTGGACGAATCAAGATGGAGAAGCAAAGCGCTTCTAATTCCAGATTTATTCTTTTATCTAATAAAAGCGGAGACAGCGAGGAATAATAAGCTCTAATATACAGTACATTGTTATACTGTGTTATAAATACGAACTGCTGCTAATGGCCGCCTGCTGAAACAGCAGTGTTATGTGTAAAATGAAAATGACAGCAATAACCGTGCTTCCAATAAGCAACGTGCACTGTATATAAATTACAAAACAACCTGTTAAAGGTAAAGTTTGTCTTTTTCTGTCAGTGATGCCAACCTGAGACACTAAAGATTCATCCCCATCGGTTGGCGGCCAAAGGAAAGAATCGAATTTTCCGTAATTAGGATCTCCAAGAAGTACACGTGGAAAATTTCTTGATTGAAAACTGGCGAATGAAAGGGTTGAGAGGTTAATTAGTTTCTCGTTAAGGGCAACGCATAAGGTGCACTTGAGTTTTCCGAGTGATTAGGCGAACGTGGGCTGCTTATCCTCCTGTCAGCAACTGATGGGGGTGAAAGTCGGGGATTTGTGGGGGTTGGAAGGAACATTCACGTGCCGTTCGAATTTTAGAGTCAAAAGTGCCAAAATGACCGCTGAATACTTTATTAGTACGTTTGGCTTTTCACCTTTTAACTTTAGATTTTAGGAAAAATAATAAAATTAGTGTGATAATTATTAAGTTTTGTACTTTCCGCCATATTTAATTTAATTTTTTTCTTTTTTCCTGCTTTTTTCTGTTTTATCCTATTATTCTCTTTTCACCCTGCTACTTACTTCAGTTCTATTTTTTCTTCTCTTTCATTGCTCTCCATTTTCCTCATTTTTCTTTTTCCTTTTTTCCCTAATTAAATGCATAAAAAAGTTTTTTCAAATGAAGAAAAGCACTTTAAAATAACGTCATTAAGGTCAAAGTAAGCAATTAACTGTTTTACTAATGACAAATCAGTTTGCAATGGTTATTGCTCCCCCAATTTAAGGAAAAATGAAAGAGGGGCGGTCAGTTCCCTGTTGGGAGGGAAACATCCCGCCCTCTCAAGCAAAATAATATTGTGCGATTGCGAAAGTGGGAATCACAAAGGAAATATAGCGGGAAACCTTAGACAATGGTGGGAAATGAATTTTATCTTTTACATCGCTTTCCAAAGAAACCGACAGAAGCTTTCGCTCTCAAAGAAAACATTTTCCAAGTTCAAATCAGGTAGAAAGCTTTCGAAATCCTCCCTCTTCCCTATGTCCGTCTCTCTCTCTCTCTTTATTCTTTCTCCCCTCCGCCATCTTCAGGTTTGCTCATTTATTTTTTATTTTGTCTGGCTCCGGGGACGGCCTTTTATGCTTTTCTCAAAACTTTTACGACCCCGGCCATTGGAAAATAATAAAAGCAGAACGCACTCCTCTGGACTCTCCTCCAAATTGGCCATGTTGCCTTTTCGGGTCGAACGTTAATTTTTAAGGGCGGACGAAGGTCGGAAATCTCGCAGAGCGTCTTCTGCTGCCCGCTGCTGATTAATTAGTGAGCGGAGCGTTTGGATTTTTGGCGACAGGAAGCATGTCAGCAGCGTCAGTGGGCGTCTCGAGGGATTTAATTATCGGGGAGCGAAGTGGCTTTTGCCCCCGTGTCAATGCGCTCATGTCGTTTCATTAGTTCTGATTCAGCAACTTTGGTTAGTTGGCAGAACAGTCAGAGCAGAACACAAAGACGGGGAAGTGAATCCCGTAACTTTCGGGAGTTTCGACTTTTCCCCGGGACAAAGCGCCGACTTTCGACCCTTTTGTATGCGTTGCCCAAAAGTTTGCCACTATCCCCTCACTTCCTCCCTTCCTCTCTCTCCTTTCTTCTTTACAGAAACTGTGTTTCCATTTCCAAGGTCATTTCAGCGAGTTCTGCTGCAGATGTGGGTGACTGTGTAACAACATTTGGTGTAACATTTAGTTTAACGACATTGGGTATAACAAGTAACAGTGTAGTAATTTTCGAAACAACATTTGGTGTAAAAATCACTTGTGAGGTTTAGTTGTTTAGTGACCGACCGACAATTCAACCTTTTTTCGGATTCTCCCTTTACCAACTTCATACTCCCTAATTCATACATTTATTTGATTAAGTAATAAAATGGGAGATGATATAATAAAATTTGCCTCGAAGGTGAGGCAAATTGAAATATCCATCACGCGGAATGGCTTCCCGTCGCCCCACTTCCCCTTTTCTCCCCATTTCATCTTCTTTTATAGCCGAAAACTAAATCCCTTTCGACTAAGTGACCGCAGGGAAACTCGTTATCGCTCCGCGTTTGCTTCCCCAGAAAGGTTCGATCCCACCCCCAAAGGTTCGCTCATTCCCAATAATCCGTGGAACAAAGAAAGGCTCTTTCGCTCTGGCCTTCGTCTTCTGGGAATCGAGCGAACCCTAAAAAATTAAAAAAGGGATTTTAAATTCCTAATTTTTGTATCCTGGGAGAAAATTTGAATTCGGGGAGCGGCAGGAAAGTTTCCCGTTTTTGCGAAAGACGTGAAATTTATTGAGTTTGTCGGGGGAGAGAGATGTTTCGAGGGAAATTTTAAAAATGGGACACGAAATGTGCTCCCCGCACTTAAAGAATCTGAAAATATTGCGGGAAAAGAAAGAAACAAAGTTTTGCTGAGGTTAATGGAGCCGATGCGTCTGTCTGCTCATATACAGGCCATGAGTATATATTTATCACTGCTGTTTTATATACAAAATATATATTTAGTTTGCGAGGCCGTGATTGGCCCATTCCGCATCTGAGGAACGTCCCCTCTCCCCTCCGCCATTTTATCTCGCTTCGGAATAATTAAAATCTCTTAAATTAATTCCCCCCTCGCTCACCTCCCCGCGCTTTTCTCTCCTCCAAAAACGGAATAAATTACGGAACTCGAGAAAAGAAAAATCCTTTGGAAAAATTTCATCAAAAAGAAAATTAACAGTTGTGAGTTTCCTCCGCGTCGGGGGGCGACGGGGGAAGTGCCCTTTGGGGCCCTCGAAGGACACGGCGGAAGCGAATCTCAAAACTTTTGATTAAATGTTTTTCCCTGCGAATATCCAAAGGAGGAAGAGTTGTTAAAAAGTAAATTAAGTTAAGCAGACGAGGCGGAGATGAATTGCCGGGAAGGCGGTTGATAACATGATGAAAATTGCAAATAAGAAGACAGGACGGTTCTAAGTGAATTAGGGGAGGAAACGGGGGCGGAGAGTCGTTTTCAAAATAAAAAGCGACGACGACAAAGGAAACTCAAGATGAGAACGCGTAAATCATTTGGCAGACGCACTGAGCGTTAGTAATTTTAAAGAAATCGCCCCCGGGGGGCTATTCGAAAAGGAGAAAGGGAGATATTTTCCGGGGAAACATCCTAAAATGACAAAATAAATTATCGGAGGTACCTCAAATATAGCACTCGAATGCTTTCCTTTGCCGCTGTGTAATATTTCCACCTTCTCAAAGGTTATTAACAACGCGCAACTTCCAAAAGCGTCAAAGGAAAACCTGCAAAGGAGAAAAAATGTTGGGGAAAATGTCGAGAGAGATTGTGGGGGGGTACACACAAAAATCATTTACGCTTTCCACTTAATGACGACAAAAATCAATAACGGCGACAGTCGGCTATTGTTTCACCCCCAACTTTATGGGGGTGCACCTTCCGCCATGTTCAGATGAGCGGAGTCACATTCCTGTGGGACCATTGTGAGTTTCTTTGAGATTAAAAACAAATCGAGGGGAGGGGCAGATCGCACACAGGGAACGCCTATTTGCTTTTTAACTATTTCGGTTGGCATTCCATTAACGGATTTTCTGGGAAATATAACCCTCACACATAGCCTTTAATAACTAAAACTAAATAAACTGACTGCTTTTACATAATACATTATTATAATGAATTCGGGGGCTCCGCCTCATCTCGTAACAGTATAAAAATTAATTAAAAAATTAAATATAACTACTAGGGTGTCCCTTATATTGGCGAAAAAAATTTTTTTAGGATTATCAAAACGCACACCCCCTAATTTTGTTCTATATACTAGTCTTTACTCAAATATAAAATTTTAACTTGATACGTTTAGTTTAACCCGTGCCTGTAGAGCCTCAAAGTTTTAGAAAACATAGGTTTTTCGACCACTTAATAATTTCTAAGAAAATCATTTCAGTATTGATAAAACGGGTAAATGTTGCTGAAAATATTAGTTCCAATGAAAATTTACTTTATTAGTATCAAAAATTGGTATATCATTACTTAGAATATTTTCTTTTTAAAGTCTCCTTTTTTACAGTATGGCTAAATTTTTCTGTGTTCCCCTACGCAGCCTAATGGGAACTCTTTTTGTTCCTCATCTGCCGTTTTTAGGCCATGGAAATCCTGAAACAGTTTAACGGCTCTTTCAGTTATGCCATTCGTTGCTTTTAAAGAATAAACTTTCTTTTTGGCCTCCACATACAGTATACAGAGTGCTGCATTCCCATCCCAAAAAGATAGGTCTCCTTCAAGAAAACTGGCGTCAATTTTTAAACGACAAAATAACTCATTGCTCTTTTGGGATACAAAATCGCTCAAATATTTTCCTAAAGCAAGGAAAATATAATTATATAAATAAATAGTAAGCATAAAATAATATAAGGGATGAAGTATCACATAGCATACAGAGTGCAGACATCTCTTCTTTCGATGGGACATACTGTATCTCTTTCCGGAATCACCAAAGTTTTCTTTTTTCAGGTTTTTTCTAAAATATCAAATAAATTATCTAAATTTTTCTTAAACTCATTCACTTGGCGCTTATTAAAGAGGTTAAAGAGCATGGCGGGGTCTTCTTGGAGGCCTCGCCAGACCTTATGTAAATCCACAAGCATTTTTACACAGAGCAGCTCTAGTTGGTATTCTGGCCTTTTCCCAGAATAAAAGGCACTTCCGAATGACAATATTCGCCCTTATTTATTTTTGCGAATGTTAAAAAATAAAACCGCGAGAAGTTGGCGATCGAAGGGTAATTTCGCACCCTATTATTGATTTATAATACCCTATATTTGATGATTTACACCACCAACCAAGAAATTTTTTTTTTTTCACTTCTTAGCTGTCCTGACATTTTAGAAAAACGAAGCAATTCGCATTAATTAAAGGACAAAACGAAACTGCATGAGAATAACAGTGGGCGTTCACCGCGAATAAGGGGTGTTCCTACAGGTTCCTACAGGCACGGGTTCCAGTCCTTCAAATTACGTAAAAAAATTTTTTTTAGTGTTTTACAATCAAATGAACAAAATTAGGGGGTGTGCGTTGTAAAATAAAAACTTCGAAAAATAAGGGACACCCTAATAACTACTTAAAAACTTAATCTACTCTAAAGAAAATTTATCTAAAAACTAACTAAATTAATTACTAATGATATTAACTCTTCAGACGCAAATAAATGGCACAGTGTTACCAATTTTTCTCCCTAATACTCCAAATAAAAACCCCAAAATACATATAATTAATAAAAAATAATCAAACATAAATAACAGCTTTGCATTTTTAATTTAAAAAAACCCTAAAAAAATTGGGCTTTTCGAAGCTTTAAGTTGGCAACCCCGGAATGGCCAACGAAACCAAGTCATTTCAACGTCTATTTATAGTTTTTAACGGATATAAAATATTTTTAAAAAAAAAACACTTCTGCTTTTTTTCACTTTGGGAGATTTTACGAAGAAAAAATGCAGTTGAAATTTTTCAATTAGAAAACCTGAAATTTTAAACGAACGAAATTTTAATTAAAATTTATTTCGAATGAAGCCAAGCATGTAAATTATTTTTCGTTATTCAAGTATAAACAAACATGGTGGAAGTGTGTAACTTCAGGGGGTTGAAAATTATTTAGAAAACCACGAAGCGAACGACTCAACAGAAACAACGGGAAAAAATGCCGGAAGCCGCACAGTCTCACTTTCCGCCCTCTAAACCGGTTGGTGGAAAAACTTTTTCGCACCAGAATTAAATTCAAAGTAAATAAAACGTTTACCTTCGCTGAATTCATCTTCGGGGTGGGCGAAGAGCCTTTCCCCTTTCGCTACCCCCACATATTCAGTAATCAAGTTGAAAGGACTTTTGGAAAGGTTTGTGTTGAGGAGAGGAAGCCCTCCGTATAATTGGCTTCGCCCGGGACGTTTCGCTGAACATCATCTCATCCCTCGAAGGCTTATCAGAAACTCACCCTCCGGGGAGGGATGAAATTGAAATTCGCGCGTGATGACCTCCTCTCGTCCCCTCGTGCGCCCCGGGGCTTTTATCTAAGGGAGAACCACATCAAAGGGTGCAGTTCCATGCAGGATGCTGCAGCCGACGGGGGAGGACAGGGGGTGGTAGAAAGGGGGTGGCGAAGATGAGGGGGTGGTGGTTGAGCAGCTGCTGGTGATTAGCCCATTCTGAAAGACTGTCTTTATTCCGCATGGAAAGGAGATCGTGTCTCTCTGTGTTTAGAAGAAGGATTCTGAAGACAATGACTGTTCAGTTGTTCTTGTTATAACAAAAATACAAAAATAAATTATAATTAAATTACATAATTATATTACAACAAAAATAAAAAATTCATCAAACAAAAAGTACAACAAATTACAAAAATAAATTACAATAAGTTACAAAAATAACAAAAGTACATTACAAAAAAATGCAAGGAAATTACAGAAATTTTAACAATAAAAGTCATATTTAATAATTGCAATTAATAATTTAAATTTCAATTTAATAATTTCAATAAACAATTTAATTGTAACCATTTATTCAATTTGTTTCAGTTAGAAAAAATCCCAAGAAAAGCCATTATTTGTGATTAAAATATATTGTGAACAAATACTGTTAAAATTTCTTGCTTAATAATTAGTTATAATGTTGATAATGTCATTGTCCTTACAGAAGACCTCAACTATTTCAAAAAATTATAATATGTATTTTCTTTTTAAATGTATATGTATTATAATATTAACAAATTTATAATATATAAATATACGCTCTCTCCCTTTGAGGGGAAAAAAAATCCGCAGTTATGAAAAATATACAATACAAAAACAGAAAAAATTATACAAATATGCAGTAATAAAAGTAATAAAAATCTTATATTGAGGAAACCATATAATTTTTCCGAGGGAAGAAAACGCCCTTGCGGATTTTCATGATCGAATCGATGAAGCCCAACCTCCATTCACCGATTGAGTCCCTCGGGACTCCCCAGACACCTACAACTTCGGATAAATTGCTGAAAGTTTTTGGCCCGCCAAAGAGAAAAAAGTAAATAAAAAATTCAATAATTTGTCATTTCCACGCGGGGTTTTCTTTATTTGAACGAATGCTTGTGAACAAACGGAAATTGAAACAAACCGGAAATTGGTTTTAATGACAAAAAACGAGCGTGTTGACAGTCCCCTCTTCCGGTGCAGCGATTTGTCTTTTCGTGCACATTAGAACGTCGGCCCGGAAAATGTCCAATCGGGGAGGGAAACCTTCGGACGAATCCTGGCGATCGATCGAACGATAATCATTCTATCCTCCCCATTATCGTTGATTTCATTTCTGAAATGATCTTCTCTGTAACCGCCGTGAGACCATAGAGTACACAAAAATTGCCAAGTTGAAAGCCGTTGAAACAGCAACCGTTTCGCTATAAAAGGCGGTTTCAGAAGGTCGACATGGAAACTCGCTCTCCTTTATTCAGTGCGTGCACAACGAGCAAACGAAATCAGAATCTTATTTTAACTTTGTGGACGAAATCCGTGGAAGGAAACTTTCAAAATAACTTTCCACATGAAACAGAAATAATGCGAAAGCTCCTTCCAATGAAAAAATGGCGTCCAAAGTAAAAACAAGTTGCAGGTTTCGCTCGAAATGTTTATTTTAGTGGGTTTTCTTAAGACGGTCCGATTCGCTCCCCAGGAAAAGGTGTCCCCGGGCTCCCGTCAGAAACTTTGAGTTTCCGTTTCTCATGCAAATCGGAGGGGAGGATGGGCGGCGTTCGCCGAATCCATTTTCCTCCATTTTCCGCTTTTTTCCCGGCGAACGCCTCCCCTTCACTTTAGTCTCCGTTCCCGGCTTTGATAAGTAATAATGGCAAAAGTGGCAGACATTCGCGTTTCCTCTCGTGCGCCGACTTCTTGAGGCTTTCAACCATCTCCTGATTCCTTTTGTAGTGTTTCACGTCAGCATTTTTATTAGCTCGATTCAAAACGACTTCCGTTTTCCGTTTATTTATTTTAGTTTTCAACATCTCTGTTGTTGTTATGACATTGCCTTTCTTGTCCTTTATTGATATATAGGAGACGTCTCTTCCGTATTGGCAACAAAACCCATTGTCAGGGCAATTTTTACGATTAAATTCAAATAAGCGAATCTGGGAAGTTATTTATGACTCAACCTGATTTTAAAATAAATTTTATATCTTTCTGTTGAGTATTGTTTCTCAATAAATTCTCTTTTGGAGTTGAGAAAGTCGTGTGATTGTTCAAGTTCTTCTGTGAATTGCAGTTCTAAATCCGAGTGTTTATTGCAGTGTAAATTGTATCTTTCGTTGCTGAACGGTTAAAGAACGGTGGTAACGGAATAAAGTTGTGAAGTAAAATAATGCCGAACGGTAACCTCTGTGATGGCTACAAATAGCCTCGCGAACGTCTCGGAGGTGGACGTGACAGCGGACCCCGAAAACGAACCTCATGGATTGAACTCCCGCGAGGCGAACCCCCAAAAGGAAAAAATGTGCTACGAAGATGATGACAAAGAGCAGGAGAAAAAGAAAAACAAAGACAAACACAGCCAGGAAGAAGTCAAGGCGAAAGAAACTCCCTCCAGAAATGACGGATCGGTGACGGAAACGGAGGAGCGCGAAAATTCTAACGCAAACACTGAGCCATCGGAGGGCGCTCGGGTTACGCTCAGGGATGCCAACCCCGCCACCGACCCCACGCCCTCCAACTCTTCTGGACCAAAGCACTACTACACCCAACGCCAAATCGACTCCTTCCACGTCCGCGTGCTAGCAATAGAGAAGACTTTAGAGAATAGCGAGAACCGCGCCGATCAGGCCAAGCTGGGGGGCAGGGAGCACCCCTTCCACCACCACCTCCACCACCTGGGCCCCGAGCCCAGGGCCCGGTCCCCCTCCGTGCCCAACACCCTCACCCTGGGGGTGCCCAAGGGCGGCGAGGAGGGGGCCCTCGACGACGCCTCGCCCTCCCGGTGGGCCCTCAGCCCCCTGCTGGAGGTGCGACGCCCGCACTGCACGCTCAACTGCGAGAACTGCAAGCTCATTTTGGAGGAGAGGTTCAAGCACAGTATGTATCGGTCGGGGCTGCAGAGGCGGTTAATTTCATTTCCGTATCCGTTAGAGTTGATTTGCTGTCGGGAATCGTCTTTCTTTTTCTTCTGTTTGATTTGCTGTGTCAATAGTCGATTTCCGTTTCTGTTTACAAACGCGCAACACGTTTCCATGTTAATAGCCTTTTTAAGTCATTTTAGTTTTCCGTTTTTTTTTTTTTCTTCATTTAAGTTCGCTCTATCGATTGTTTTCCCGACGGCGGTTATTTTCTTCTCCTCTTTTTGTTTTTCTTTTAGAGCTCCCGTTTTCTATTATTTTTTCGGAACGTTTGCCGTAACGGCGATTCGCGCTTCAGTTCCGTAATTTGATTTTCTGAGGGAAACCGTTTTCGATGCTTTCTTTTTATTGCACTTTCCTACGGAAAGGAAAACCTTTGATGCCTAATCTTGAAATGTTTTTATGTGAGATCATGCGACTGTGTGATGACACTGAGAAGTAGGAGAGGAAAAAGTGAAATTGAAGAAGAAAATGAGAAAAAATAAGAAGAATAAGGCAAAGAAAAAAAAAGGAAGAAATGTAAATTTTTGTACGACTACGAAGCACTTAAAAGGAATCAATATAAGCTTATTATTATATTCCCTTCCTTTCCTCTGAGTTTTCGGTGTTCATCTCCTGAGTAAAGCGATCCATCACTCGAAGGAATCAACTTCCCTCAGAGTCCCAGTTTTGTCAAGCAGCGGAGTCAAAATGTCACTCTTCTTTTGTTTTCTTTTTCAGAAATCATAGAAAACGTGAAAAACGGGCAAAAGCCCAATTTTCGTCCGATCGTGGACGAGCTCTACAGGGACGACCCCAGCTCAAAAGACGTCGTAGCTTTAATGAAGAAGTGTTGGGGGGAGGACCCCGCCGATCGACCGGATTTCTCCGCCCTCAAGAACCACATAAACAAGCTGAACAAGTAAGTCGTTTCCGTGGTTTATGGTGGGGGTGGCGCTCACCCCTTCGCCCCCCTGCAACTGAAAATGATTTCACCCCGAAGAATTCTCATGGCGAACGCTTCAAAAGTGATTCATTTCACTCTTATTTGTCTGGATAATAAATCTTTAGAGGGAAACCTCCCCACGCGCGAAATATTTCTCCCTTTTCACCCCCCTTCGCTCCCCAATCGTCGTAGTCACGTAGGGGCATGACTTATGCCAGAAACTCCTTCCGAGAAACCCCAGAGGGAATCTTTATTGTCTAAAGGTCGACCTCTGCACCCCCGACGGGGGTGACTGACCCTTTGGATCAAAATCTGGGGGATGCTCTTTGACAAAATTTAATCATATTTACGAATCATATATATGAAGAGAGAGAAATGGAAGGAAAGTGAATTAAAGGGAGATAGAGATGACAGAAAGACAGTGAGAGATAGAGGAAAGGATAGAATGAGAGAGAGAGAGAGAGAGAGAAACCAAGAAAAGGAGAGAAATTGAGAGGGAGAAATGTTAGAGAAAGTGAAAGAATGAGAGAAAATGAATACTTTGGAGTAACATTCAAAAACTTATTGTTTCGATTGTTTCGAAGTCAGCCATTGAAGTTTCGACCAAAAGCATTTTTGGTTGTAATGAAAAATAATCAGGGGCGCATCTGCGAGAATCGAGATCAATTTTGAGCCACCTTTTGGTCAGCCGCAACCCTTCGCTTTCCCCTCATATGAATTTAAAGGGTGTAGCCGGCCATTAAAAATCATTTTAATTACCTTTGAGTTAATTAAATGCGGATTTTATTCATTGTAGAGAATTTTTAATGGTTCGGCATGAGAATGCTTAATATTCGTGTAGTCCTTCGGGATTTCGTAAAGGAAATTTTCGTTCGACCGGCAATGAAAACCATTTGGGGATCGTCCTTTGGCGTCGGGGAAGACACAAACCTTTGGGAAAACCAGAAATAAATGTTTAATCGCCTCAAAGCCATAAAATTGCTTTGATTTCGCACTAAACGCAACGCAGAATGGCGGAAGGGCTCGTGATTTTCCATTTTGAGGACGTTTTATGACAGATTTTTCATCATGTCAAAGGAAGTAAATGGATTAAAAACGTTTTCGGGGTGGGGGAGGCGGAGGTCACCGCCGTCTCTATAACTCTCTTTTCCCTCCATGTCAAGTGCGAGGGCTAAAGGTCTGGATGAAATGAGAAATTCTGCTGTTGGCGGTCCATTCACCGATGTTCGGCTCATCGATTTCCAGGCTCCAGCGATGCTGAAACCGTTCCGGCTCTTAATAAATGATGTCGAAATCACTTCCGGGGGGATGACCACCATCGTCGCAGTTGCCCGAGAGTTACGTGTTTATTTTGTTCCCTAACTCCTGGTCTTTGCCCTCTTATTGATGCTGTCCTTCTGTGCATTGTTTGATCCAACTTTGGAGTCGACTTCCTCCTAAATTTTTGGCAGTGCGTTTTTCATAACAAAAACTTCTCCGTGATATTAACTATTAATATTTTGAAATTAGTTTTATTTCATCTCATAGTTTATTTACTTATCTCTATATTAATATTTTTGCTGGCTGATTTTTTCAAACTTTAATTTATTAAGAATATTAGCATTTAATTCTGTCATATTAAAAGAAATTGAGTAGACCGCCATCTTTGCATTTGAAGCATTTCAAACGACCATAGAGTCGAAACAATGGAGTCACTTTGCGATAAACCACCGAAATAACAAACTGAATAAAAACCATTATAATAAAAAATGAAATTTTTTAGATTTTAATTTACATCAAGTCTTGTGCATATAGTTTAATAATATCAACGTGGAATTGCATTATATTTATAGGTATAATTGATTTCAAAAAATGGTTTTAATGCATTTTAAGTAAAAACGTTAAATAAATAAAAATTTTATTTCCTCCTCAAACGACGAAGTCGCTCTAATTTAAAAGCACTTTTTTTACCTCTTGAGGGGTTAATGGGAGGAAAAGGGAGGAATGGGGAGGCGTCAACCATTCGAAATCTCTCTTTGTCCATTGGAAAAGGAAAACGGTGATTTTGTTTTTCAGCAAGTCATTCAGGTTGTCTCGACTAACTCAGGAGCAGGAAAAGGAAATTGAAAATGATTTACTTTGTTTTTGGGGCAAGGGATGCAGAGGGACGTTTTGCGTTCTCCATGGATGAACTCGTTTGAGTTTGTTTGCATTAAAATTTTCCTCAAAAATCATTTCGGAGTGCACATCCCCCTTCATTTTCCATCAGAGTAAATATTTTTGAAAACAGAAAAGTTCTCGTTACTTCTTCTGCCGGCGATGACCTGGAAGAGAAAGGGGTTGAGACCTTTAGAGGGTTGTGTTGTCGGTGAAGGCTCGAGAATCCCCCGAAAGGCTCACTCACGTTGCTGATGCCTTTCCCGCGAAATTGGAAAAAATATCGCTGCAAAAAAAAAAATTTTTTATCGACGGAATTGAGGTCAGAGAGCGTTGGTGACTTTTTTTTTCTTTTATTAATAGAATGAGACCACACGTGTGAATTTTTCTGTATCGCTTTGTACTGCTGTTAGTGTGATTTTTTCCGCTGATGAGGGTTAAATTTACCCTTTTTGGGGGTTAACACCACTGAGCTTTTTGTGCGCGATTGCACTCGATCAAAATAACTCCGGTTTTGAAGGAAATCTTTAAACGAAAATAAAACCTCTCTGTTAGACGTTTATTAAATTACTGCCTCAATACTTCCGTTTCCTGCGTGCTCTTCTTCCGGTTTTCTTTCTCTATGAGTCCATTTTGAACAGTCTTTATGTTTTATATAAATTGTATAAATAATTTAATTTTTCCTCCATTTAATCCAAAAGGAGGAAAAACATTTTTGTTTATATCTTAATAGTCGTTTTTTTACGCAGGAAAAAATTGACAATTTTTTTTTGTTTGCCAATATTTTAACGACTGTCTTTTTTATGATTGTTACGACGATAAGATGACTTCCGGAAAATTCCGAGTTGAATAGAAAAAACGTGCGTACGGACGTAATCTGGGATTTTATCTCATTATAGCGTCTGTGGGTGAATTTATATAAAATTACAACATAGCGGTATGGGTTTTAAATTTTGAGGAATTTTGGATTTTCAAGCGGTTAAATATAATGAGGCGTTTTGTGCTCTGTGGGAAAGAGCAGACGATGTTTTTGCCGAAGGTGGAAAATGAGCCACGAGGAGTGTGGTGCTGCATGGGGAGGAGCAGCGAGGCGGATTCATCCGAGATTTGCGCGAGGTGAGAGCTGACAGGTGCAGTTGGGGAGCCGGAAGTGGAGGAAAGGGGCGAAGGAAGTTTGCCTTCCAAAGCACACGTCTATAAAATTACAAAGTAAACGCAAAGTAAAACTTTAACATCAAACCTCTCCATAATTAAAGCCTTTTCAACTCATAAATCACTAATTTATAAACCCCTAAAGAATTGGAACATGAAATCAACCCCCAACCCCCATAACCGGATTGACTTTTCCAGTTCCCATCTGTCTTTGCTGTGGGAGATTCTAACGTCAAAGCTAAAGGGAGGACATTCGTCCTTATTTTCGAGTCCCCTGATGACCCAATGAGGAAAAAATTCCAAATCTCAGAAGCAATCGCCATCACGGTTACACCGAGAGCTTTCGTTTTTGACGATTTTTCATTTAGAATTCATAAAAAAATGCTCAAATTCAAACTCGCTGCAATGAAATTTCCAGAGCTTTTTCCACCCATTCTATTCAAACAACAAACAATTTCCGGTCGTTGTAGTTGTTTTTCCTTTGGCATTTTTCAAGTGTTCTCCAAGTGACCCTTATGAGATCGCAACCCTTCATCTCTCAAAACCCCCCCCCCCCCAAAAGTGGGGGAAATATTGATGGGAGAAATTCTCATCGAAGCGCACGTCTTACCAGAAACTTTTTTTTTGGGGGTGGGAGGGGGGGGAACGACAGCGAAACGAAGAGAGATTTTCGGATTTCGACAGCCAAAGTGAAACGGTTTCATAATAAATTTCCTGAGGAGTCGGGGCGGTCTTGTGCAGACAAAATTTACGACAGCGGACATCGATCGGAAAATCGTTTCGTGCGGCTCCGCCTAAATGAAAATTTTGTTTCATTTTCCCTCGGCGTACCTTTCATGCGAAAAGCTCTGTTTTTTCTCACGACGACAGCCCGGATGAGCTTTTGCCGCTATTTAACTCGCCTTTTCCCGTTGTTCCGCCTCTCTGCTTCTTTCTGACGTCAGGGTAGCCTCCCCAATTATAAACACTTCCTGAAGCCTTTTCATGACGTTAAATCTTCTCAATATCCGGCTGACGTTATGCTGTCGTCTGTGGCCATTTTTAACGGTTTCACAACTTCATTGTACCATTTTGCATTTTTTCTTTTTGAAAATAATACTCCACCCACACCAAACGCTGTCGTCGACAGAGATTCTCTTTCGGACCTCCTCAGTAAGATTAACTGATTATTTTATTTAATTCGGTTTGATTTGTGTAATATTTTAAGTGAATAAATTTTAGAAGACTTCGCTGAACCATTCTGATCATTCGAAAGGCCTCTTCTTATGTCTTCTTTAGATCATTTCATTTAGGTCACCGACCTTTTTGGTAATTAGTTTCTTCCAGGGAAAACAGGAAAAGTGCGGCGTTGCAAAAATGATTAAATCCTTTCATTCATTTTCAGATATTTCCTCTGAATTTTTATAGATGAATGTTTGATTGGTTGAATTTTCTGAACAAACAATTGGAGACTAATTTACATTGGGTGCGTGAATTTTCCAACTGATGATGCATTTTTTACTTCTTTTTTTTATGTAAACGATGGAAAATTAAATTATAGCAGAGGTTTTTGCATGAGAATGTCCCAGAACAGTCTCAGCTGTCTGTGACCTCAAACAGTCAACTCGAAGTCAAAAATAAAGAACGTCTTGCTCTACAGCAAAGGCGTGGAGATTTTCTTTTCACTCTCGCACTTCCTTTGAAAGGATATATTCAAAGTTTTGATAATAATATTAAAGGAGAATCCGAATAAGTTGAGAGTATCTCAAAGGTCTCATGTCAAAGGAGGATATAAGAGCTCACATGCAGTCGCGGTTTCTTTCCCTCTTCTTCCCCCCCTCCTCCTCCATTCAAAGACCAAATATCGCAAATTAGGAACTGATAACAAAAGCAGAGGGAAAAGTAATCGCATTTCGTTCCACCCCCGGGGGTGAGTTTTTTAGATTTGTCCTTTCTTTTTTTTTCTTTCGACAACCCCCATCCCTTCTGCGTGAGAAAACTCCAAGGACCTCATTACGGTCAGTCAGATTTGAATTTCAGGGACAACTGGAAACTCACCCCAAACCGCCCCTCGCGAAGGTAACCCTCCTTAACACTTTGACAGTTCTTAGTCATTAAAAACTCCCCCTGAAATTAAAGAGTCTGAGCCAGAGCCTTTTTCTCGAGGCTCCGAAATTAATTTTAAAGAGAGAGATTTTCAGCGGTCCGGTAATTATATCGGGCGGTCGCCGTCGTGAAATTTTTATTAACAAGTCTACTTCCCACTTTTCATCCCCCTTTCATCCCCTCCCCTCCCTTGATGAATTAATTCGATATTCGTCCTCTTGTCGGGTAATTTAATATTAATTACTCTGACATTTATAGCCTTCCCCTTCTTCTCCTTCTTCTTCTTCTCTTTCATTCTTCGGGATTGTGTTTACTGAATGCTTTACTATCTCCTAAAGTTTATTTAATTATACTTGATGTTCTCCTTCTTTTCCTGCTCACCCCCGCCATCCCCCCTCTCTCTTTTTCATTCTGTCTCATCCGTTCTCGTCTTCCTGTCAACTGCTTTCACAACTCCTCTTTTTTGCGAGGGCGGCCATGAAAATTATTTTATCCCTCGAGTTTTCGTTTTACACCCACTCAACAGTCAATTCTACTCTGTATTTTTATATCGTCATCCTTTCGGGTGTTACAATATTTACATTCTCAGCTTTTATAGTAAATAAATAACACACAAAATAGTAAACAATAAATATATTTTACTTTAATCGAGACTGAGCGTTCGTTCACGACTTCGGTTCAAGTCGGAATTTTTCGGAAATCATCGTAAAAAAGCACAGTCGTTCATTGGTCAACAAAAAGCGCAGTTGACGGTTGACTATTGCAGGATTGCCAACTTAGGGGTTCTAAGAGACCAATAGGATTTTTATAGGGTTTTTAATCATAAAAATAAAAGATTTTTGATTGATTATTTATTCATGTAATAATAATTATTAATTTTTTTTAGTGATGATTCGTTTAGTTCTCATTCTTTTCCATTTTTTCTAATGATTTCTGCTTAAAGCAGGTCTTTTATTTTAACAGTATATTTAATTTCTTATAATCAGCTTAGTTCGTTTTCATATCATTTTATGTTCTAATTTTTTACAGTACTTTTCTTTGAAGTAAATTAATTTTTTTTAGAGATTAGATTAATTTTTACACTTTCACGAGGTTGATATTGAAGTTCGAAGTCTTTATTGTAAAATAAATAAAAAATAAAATAAAAATAAAAATCAAAGAACACAACTAAAATAAAAATATAAAATAAATTAATAAAAATACAATTAAACAAAATAAAAAAATACAACTAAAAATAGATAAAACGCTAAAATAAAGCAATAAGTAATACATTTAATTAAAATAATGTAAAAATGCATTTAGACTTATTATTTTAATTTAAAAAAATAAAAAACAAATAAATAAAATTATCTGAGATCACGGGACATTTGATCTTGTAAAGGCAGGCTCCCTTAGTCCCCCCGTTTTCTCCTCCCTTCGTTTTAGCAACCCCCAACACTTTAATTCTTCCCTCGCCTGTGTATACAACAAAAACATTACCACTTTTCTCGCCCTCTCAATCGACCCCTTCCCCGAAAGGAAAGCACTCATTAAAACCCTTTATTTAAAAACGCAGTTACGCAACACAAAAAAAAACTTAAATTTTTTTAGGGCTTTTCGGATTAAGTTAATGAGACCGTAAAAAGTTAGGTTCGTGTAATTTCATTTCCCGCAGGCGGTGGGGAGGGGGCAGTTTAATTTTTTATGACGGAATTTAAAATTACACTCCGGAAGTGCGAGAAAAATGCGAGGGGTTCGACGGGGGGAGAAGGGGGCATCGATGATGTAAAAATAATCGGGGAACTCTGTTCCCGGTTCGAGCATTCGCCTGCCATAAATTCTTTCGCTTCGGTAATAAATTAACCCCGTTTCCCTGTCGGTTTATGGCAGTAAGGTTTCCCTCCCCATTTTATGATTTACGGGAAATCTCTCGGGGAAATTCGCTTTACATGACAGTTACGTTTCCATAACGTCGGATTTCTTTCACGTCGATCAAATTGTCCCAATCGTGTGGATATAACAAAGGTTCGCCGCCCGGAGAAAATCGAACATTTCGAAAAGAAGAAAGCTTTCCCTCGCCGACTATCACGTCTTTACTCCCCTGAGGAACTGATTACTCGAGAGATTTTTCGGGGCCCTCGTCGGCCCCCTTTGGTAAATTATTCAGAAGGAAACCCGGAGCGGTCCCTCGCGGGGAACCTCATGCAAATTCCCGAGCTTTTCCCGGGAAAGAGGACGCCTTTCCCTGCCGTCCCCTCGCCCTCCCCGACCTTTGACTCATTCCCTGTTTATTTATGAGAATTTTTCGCTGTCGTGCACCTCCACTAGATTTTGTTTGCTTTGCTCGACTGAAAGCACGAAATGTTTTGATTATCCCGTCGAAAAGGAAGTCGGGAACCCCGGGCCTTTTTCATCCCTTTGAGAAACCTCTAGAGGGGTCGAGGGAAGGAAGCGAAAACCCCTTTGTGGAAATCAGACATGGGACGATAAATCCTTCGGTTTTCGGCTGAATTTACTGTCGTTGAAGGTCGAACCGGATGAATATACAGTGTGAGCACCCCCAACGCCCTCCCCTTCCACTTGTCCGTTTTTTTTAAAGGATTGTATTTAATGCTGCTGCCTGAAATTAAATTCCTGTGTAGTTTTTTCAACTTAACCTCAGTCAGTCACCCCCCAACCCCTTCTTAACCGTCTCTTTGCACAGGGGATGTTCTGTTCCTACCTCAAACACCCCTTCTGCTCCCGCAGACGCCTGAAATTAAATCCCAGGTTTCTTCCGAAGTCCGAAGACTCAGTCAAAAGAAACGCCGCCATTTTGAGTGCATTCGAAGATGCTCAATTTTAAATGAATGCAAAGAGCTAAGTTATTTTTTAATGAGCTTTCTCATTCCAAAACTTCTTTCAAATTAATTATTAAGTTTTAAAAGAAATGCAAAAAAAATTTTTTAATGTAAAACTAAATTTTCGAAAAGTTTTTGAAATATATTATAATACAATGCAAAACTATAATAATTTAATTTAATAATTATATAAAAGTAATTTTTATGGATTATAAAATTTTTTGTAGATATTATAACTATTTTAAATTTAAAAACTCAGATCAAATTACCAATATGTAAAAAAGATGCAAATGTTTTGAAATATTCAAAAAAAGGCAAAAAATTACCGAAATAATGTTTTCGCAGGTTGGTAACGTGTTCAGTTGTTGAATTTTTGAGGAAAATTGAAATTGAATTGGTGGAGATTTCTCCGAATGTTATTTCATGGCTTCTGCTTATTCCGATTATTTCAACTGATATTTTCCAATCCTCTCTTGTAAAGAAATCAGATAGGGAAGAGAGAAACGGGAGAGCGAAAATGTTTTTTTTCATTTCCCCGGTTTATGCAAGCGCCATTTTGTTAGTGAAAATTAGGAAATTGAAAGCGGTCGTTTCAGGTCGTTTGAATCCCCTGGAAAAAACGAGCTTCTGCCGATCGGTTCGAATATTGATTTCCGCCGGGGAGAAACACAGCTTTTCCTCCGCAAGAATAAATTAATTTTACTTCATTAAGAAAACCACCGCCGCCCCGGAAAAATACCCTCAAGAATAAACACTCGAAAACTTTTCGAATAATACACCGTCATTTTTCACCCCAATTCATTAACCCCTTTGGAAATTTGTTACAATTATTAACAGACTACCATCAGACCTTCAAAAACCAAACCAAAATTATTTTTTTCCCCCTGAGAAAAACTTTATAATTCTCCCCCCCCATTTCTTCCCTCCCCCTCTTTTAATTTTTTATGCATTCGCCTCCCCATAATGGTTGCACAACAGCTTTCGGTCCCCCTCTGCTCTCGATCACAGCACCCGACATTTCCGGTCATTCAGCGGGCAGAGAGGTTATTAACTCTATGCTCTTGGTGGAAAGCCCTCGACGGGGAAGGCAGTCGATGAGATTGATTAATCGAAGGTTGTTTCCCTGAAATCGCTGCGGCAGATGTTCGCTGACGAAAAGCTCCTCCCCAGATTTAATCGAAAAGCTGACTCCGAACCCGGGAATTTTCTGCACCATCGGGAATTAGAAAAAACTTGCCGGCGGATGAGAATTTTTTTAAGGCGCTTACAAGTTCCCTTTTCGTGGGGGAACGTCACGTCCAAACGGCGCTCCCCGATTTTATAAGACTTCTGTCCTCGACAGCTTCCGCTCGAATTCCGGGAAAGCGGGAAAGCGGGAAAGCGTGAGAAACGCAACGCTTAGGGATTGAAAGCATTAAAAGTTTTCATCAATGCCATCTAAAACTTAATTTTTATACGCCGGTGGACGGGGGGATGGTTTTGGTATAAAAGCGAAAATTCCGAATCCCCAGCCGACAGTTTTTGGACTCCAGCCAGAATTATAGAAACTTATTTTATGAAATTATTCTCAGTCTGTTCGGTGTTCGTCTGCGGACCTTTCGTGTCTCCCTATCGATTTTTATAAAATCCACAGATTCTCCGTTTTAATTCCCAAAAATAAATTTTCCAGCTGTGGTCAATCAGTCAATTAAACGAAAGCCGTTAAACAACTTCAAACGACCACAGAGTAAAAAATCCCAAAATGGAATCACTTTGCCATAGATATTTAAAAAATATTTCCAATTGGGAAAGACACTAAAAAAATTAATAATTATTTATTCATTTATTTATTTTAAAACTCTTCCCCTTAATGCCCTCGGGCGAAATAAGGGTGAATTATTATATATTATATTACACATATAGTGATTAAATTTCTGTGATGTATAACAATTATAATTATATTTCTATTTTAAAACTCTTTACAAAGTTTTGCTCTGTCTTCTTTTTTACAAAGTTATTTTACTTGGAGATATTAAGACATTATATTATAATATAATAAGATATAAATAATATTAATAAATTAATTATTTCAAATAAAAAATTCTTTAAATATCCTTTATAATTTTTTTAAATCATAAAAGGTTTTGATTATTTATATGGGAATAAAAAACATTATAAATATAAAATATATAAATAAAATAAATATAAAAAAAAGAAATAATAAATAAAATAAAAAGATATAATATAACTTCACTCTTTTAATTCATAAACTAAGTTAATCAAAAATTGATTTAAATAAAGCAGTGCCTTTTCACATTTTTGTTGATTTGTAATTTAATTTAAAATTAATGTTGATTAATTTTTAACATGATGCTGTGAACGTTGAAAAAATGGGTGAATTTCCGCGGGGGAGAGGGCTTTTCATTTTGTGAAAATGAATTAACTCAACCGGACAGAGAAGAATGCGTAGGTTTCTTCGGGGCGGGGGACGAAGGATTTTCTTCCCTTTAATCCCCGCCCCCCGCCCCCGAGCTCATAAACAAAAAGGTTTTCCATTGAAAAATTGTTGTGCACCCTCATCGCATCGTCCTCACCCTTTCCCGGAAGGCGCTTTGTTTTACAGTGTATTACTTCATTTCAAAAGGTTCGAAAACTCTTTCGGGGGAAATTGAACAAAATCCCTTTAAATGGATTCCATCCCTTAATTTCTATTCGGCATTCTTCTCTTAATTTTTCCTTAAACATTAAACGCGGCCATGTTCGAGATAAAAAATATCATAATTATTTCATCCCCTTTAGGAAATCCTTCTACATGGGTTTATGTAAAATCTTATAAAATCCGTTAGCAACTTCGGTTCAACTCGGATTTTTTCGGAAGTCGTCGTAAAACCACGTGACTGGAAATTTTCTTAATTTGGCATTCTCTACATTTGTTGACATTCAGTTTGGCCAACTGCTGAAAACCCGAATCAGCATTGCATCAGTTGCGGAATCATCCCTTCGGGGTGGCCATCGATAAAAGAGGGGGTTGGAAATTGCGTGAAAAGTTATAAAAAAATAATAGAAGGGAATAATAAAAATCCTAGCCCGAGGTGGGGTTTGATTCGGGGACAAAAGCAATGGAAAAGCGGGGCGGGGGTGCGAGGGGTGGGGGTGGGAGCAGAAAGAAAAGAAAATTATTTATAAAATGAGAAGCGTCATTTGAGAAATCCTTTGCAACAATATATAATCTCCGATAACGGGGAGGCTTACAAATGAGTATTCTTCGGGCAAAAAATTTTCGTTTAAGTCTGCATCGAATGAAGGGGAAAATGGAGATTTTCCATTATTAAATTAAGCCTTTCGTTCCTTCATACTTAAGCTTTAACTTTCTCTTTTTCGTGTAACAAGCTTCTTACCAAGAGCCGAGAGGGGATTCGAGTGTTGGGAAAAAGTTTTCACAGTCAGTGGAGTGTTAAGAAATCGAATAGAAGGCCAACCCTTCCTAATATTTATTAAATTAATATAAAATAAAATATTAAGCTTCATAATAAAAGAATTTATTAAAAAAAAATCGAAGATAATTAAAGACTTTATTAAATATTTTCTCAATTTTTTCCAAATCTGGTAAACAATAGACTCTCAGCGACTTCCGTATCCGGTTTTCTTTGCTAACGGATTATAATCTCTGCCGCAACTTCCAATGCGAGAGTGATTTCTGAATCGGCCACCCCCAAAAAGCTTCTCGTCTGCTAAAAGTTAAGTGAAAAGGCGGTTTTAGCAGACGAAATGAAAGAGTTAAGGGTTCGCACTTTGAATGATTTCAAAGATGAAAATGAAAGGCTTAGCGACAGACTAAAGCAATCCAATGCTGACAGCTGCCGCCCCGTCAGCACTTCCATTTCCGCATTTAAGTTTTTCGGTTGAAATCCAAGAAGGTGAGGTTGGAGGGCGTTCGCTTTCCCGTTTTCTAGGCGGTATTTAATCCTGAAGGGTTTCACACTAACGAGGGGATAATCCGGGGTTGAATATTTGAAATGTAAAGCCTCAATTTTCGTCAAGCTTAAAGAAAAGAAAAGGAAATGAAATTTGTTTCTCTCTCGTTCCAAATGCAAAAGGAAAATTTAATTTTGAGGGAAATTTAAAAAGGATGAAAAGTTTTTTTTTTTTTTTTTGAAGGAAAAATGAAGAGGATAAACTTTTCGTTGAATCTCACTCGGGGAGAAATGTTTTCCTTTGGATGGCGCACAGAGATGAGTTACATCGCTCTCCCCCCATTAATATCATTTAAATTGCAATGCACGAGCGCGAAAAGAACACCAAAAATGGATTTAGTGTTTATGTTCGCCAACAAATAATGGAATTTCTGCAATGAGAAACATTCGAAAGCTCTTCGAAAGCCCCATGAAAATCTAAAAATGAAGAAGCACTTCCAAAGGAGCTCATCCGGTATTTTTTTTCAAATTGTGGTTGGCACGAGTTGTTTCCTTTGAAAAGCAGAATGATTCCTTTGGGGCAGAGGCGAAACGAGTGAATGTCGCTCGGGGGAAATGGAGGGGAGCAGATTTTATTCAAATTAAAAGGAGAGGAAATTTAGTGGGGGGTGCGTGTGTGCGAGATAATAACACACTTTTGCAGTCTTTCGAGTGGAAGAAATGAGGCTTTTCTGCCCCCGTTGTTCTCCCGAGGGAAAGGGGGATGAAGATTGAGCGAAACGAACGAGGAAAAAATGAGTGAGCGATTGCTTCGTAATTGCTTTTGCGGGGAGGAAAATTTTCGAATGTGCACCTTTCGCTTCCCCCTCACGACTAATTAATGCGAAGCCGGTTAACGTCAGACCGTCCTGAGTAATTATTTTTCACATTAAAAATTTCATTTCGCGCGAGAAAAACTCCCGTTTAAGCTCTTTTGTTATAACATTTTATTAATTTCCCCGTTATGCAATTTCACAACGCGAATATGGGCTCACAAAACAAAATGTTGTCAGCAGTGGTTTTTTCTTAGGGGGAAAACGCGAGGGAGACCGAAGGGGTGGACTTTGAATTTGGAGGGGGTGGGGGGGGGGTTGTGTACGAATGAAGAAACATTTCTTCGCTTCTCGGTTTTTTACGGTTGGGAAAGTTCACACAAAACGTTAATTTTGTGAATTTGGAAGTTTCGTGCTTTTGTCTGAAGACAGCGCTGTCTCTCAATTTTTCTTTGCCGACAGAAATTCCATAAATTAGAGGAAATTATTACGGCTTAAACTCGTTTTTTTATCTGAATGGGTGTAAAGAGATGCACAGCGAAGGGATTTTAAGGGTAAATTCCCATTCAAACCGATTTCCAATCATTCAGGAATTTCTGTTGGTTTAATTAGGTTTCCTATGATTTGAAGACAGACGATTTCCCGTTCAGAATTGAGAAATTAAATCTAAGTCGAATGTGTGTTTTCCTGAATCGTTTCCCGGTAAATTTTACTCTCTTATAGATCGTGTATTGGTTTTTTGATGGAGTGGTTCAAATCAAAATTCGAAGAAGTTGTCGAGAGAAAACGAAGATGGAGGAAGAAACGATCGGAAAACGAAATCACTTTGAATAAACTTAAAGAAGTCTTAAGCAGAGTTTCGGCAAAACAACTTGTTCCCAGATGCTTTTCTCCTTTGTGAATCTCAACTGAAATCTTGTAAGCCTCCACTTCTTTTCGGTTTTCCGCCAGAAGCTTTTTTGAAACTTTTCAAAGTCCCTTCCCCATTAATTCCCCGTCCCCCTCCGTCTGCTCGTCTTTCCCCCAGTCCGCGCTGTTCACCAATCAATTATCGGTTCGGCTAGGAAAGTTAACGCCACGCCAACCCCTTCTCCGCCATCTTTAGGTGTTGCTTTTCGTGATTTTATGCGTTAAACGCCAGAAAAAGTTTTGGTGCTGGCAAAGCGCCAGTCTCGTCCAAACAAAAGCCTTTTGTATCCCTCGGACATTTACAAACACCTAAGAATTAATTAGTCGGATAAGCATCTTTTAAAAGGTTGTCATAGAGAAAGTGAACGCAGCAATTGAGATTAAGAACACGAGAGGTTGGCAGCACTGCACGTGTAATAATGGCGGAATTCTTTGTGAGCGGTTTCGTTTTCTCCGGCGGATTTCCTCCTGTCCTTTTTGAGTTTGATGGTTTGCATTGGTCAATTCAAGTGCTCCCGCCATTTCCTTCCTGTGGCTTTTTCCTTTGTCCGATTTTGTTTTGTTACTTTCAGCGGTTAAGTCTTAATCTCTTTTGTTTTGTGACGGTTCCTAATGAAATAACGGCCGGTCAGAAATTGAATTTTATCTTTTCCTCGCGTGGGGCCTCAAAGCCACATAAAAGAAACTTCGTTAACTTCATCCCGAGGACGACCTCGGGGATCGAATGGATACGCCTTTATCCTGTTTGCCCTGGACGGAACTCCACCTCAGTTATTTCGATCCTGTAATTCCTGCAGGAAATCCAAGGGAAAACACCTCTGGAACTCATTCCTTCTGACCGGATAAAACTCTTTCAATGAATTCCTCCAACGAACACTCAAACACTTTTTCATTTGACGTTTCTCCTTACATTCGGAAAAAGCTTTTTTGAGTCAGCATTCAGCCGGAGGATTGAATATAAAAATTCTCTTGTGGAATAGGTTGTGACTCTCTCCGTTCCAGGCTTTCCACCCCCTCATCCCCTCCACCCCTAAAAAATGAATGAATTGAGCCGGGTTTCCTTCGCTCCACTCAACCCCGAGTATTAATGGCCATTTGTCGGGTGTTCGTCGGTTAGGAAAAAGCGAGAAAGCTCATTGCCAGAACGCTTTTATCAGCTCTTATCCGTTGGACCGAAACGAAAATGTTTTTTTCACTTACGGTATGAATTAACACCAGCTGAGGGTTTGCGAGCCATGAAAAAGGCCATTTTGCACCAGCTTGAGTGATTTCATTTGCACTGCATTAATGGCGGACCGTTGCAGCTGTTTATGATGATGTATGGGTATTTCCAAGAAAGGATAGGGTTAAAGACAATGGCTCTCTGCCAAAAATACACATGGAAGTAACTTTACTTTTCCATTATAAAAAACATAAAATAAAAATAAAAATGTGCCACTTATAAGTAAATATATATATTAATATACATATAATTATCGTATCATCTTACTAATATAATATATCTGTTAAAGGAATCTGTGTGGATCGAAAATGAATGGTTGTAATTTCCCTTAGAAAATTTCCAAAATGGCAGCCTCTGAATAATTTCATCTGAGAGAGACAGGATTTGTTTTTTGTGGGAATGTCTGCGCACAAAGCAAGAAAACAGCAAACATCTTAACATTCCTCAACGCACTTATGAAGAATTTGAAAGCCTTTGTTTGTTCGCTTATGAAAACATTCTCTTCGGGAGAAGATTTGAAATTTCATTCCCGCTCGGCAAATTCAAGTCCCTTCCAATAGTCTTAAAAATGTCAGCAACTGACATTTTCAGAAATACGTCACGAAAAGAGAAAAATTCATAAACTCTCCGGAGGAAAAAACCATCTGAAAATCCTTTCCCCGAAATTAGTGAGTCGCATTCAAAATGGCGGCTCGATTGAATGGTTTCTCGAGCGGAGAGGTCCGATTCCCGCGGGTGAGTGAACATTGCGGAAATTCAAAATGTTGGAGGTCTTTAATAACAATTCGTGAAAGGGTTGCTCCACCCCGTCTCACCCTCCAACGAGGGGCGGTTGTGCTGTCTTTGCTCCTCAAGGTTGACAATTTCATCCAAAGGCACATTCAAATCAAAACTTGCAGACAATTTCAACCCCTAAAAAAATATAAAATGGAATCGGCGAACTCCAGCACGTTTTCATCCCTTAACTCTCGTAAAATTGCAGAGTTGAGAAGTTCTTCAAGATGACTCCAATCAGTTTGAGTGGGCGGTGGAAAATCATCCCTTACGCTAATGAACTCTCGCAGGCATTGTCGCAGGTTCAAGGACGCTCTCACCCTCTCAAAGCCAAAGGGGTGACGCTCTCAATCCCCCACGTGACAGAAGGGAGTAAACGTGAAAAACGGGGGGTGAATCCCGGTCGAAACCTCATTATTCCGCGGTCAGTGAAAGTGAAGGGCTTTTAGGCGAAAGTCCTCTGCACCTGTAATGGCTGCCACAAAAAAGGGAGAAGAGAAAAATTAGTGATGTTGCGGGGGTTTAATGGGAGAAGCCGTTTTCATTTTTTGAAGTGTTTTACACTGAAGACAGTGAAGTAATTAATTTTTTGGTATTTTTCAAAGGATTAATGATCCTCTATTGGCTGCAACTGAAAGAGCGACCGTTATTACTTTTTTTTAACAACTGTGGAAAGGTCAGATTGTAGTGAAAGTGGAGAGAAGGGATGGGGAGGAAATTCGAAGTTGTAGTGAAAGTGGAGAGAAGGGATGGGGAGGAAATTCGAAGTTGTAGTGAAAGTGGAGAGAAGGAATGGGGAGGAAACGTGAGGTTGTAGTGAAAGTGGAGAGAAGGAATGGGGAGGAAAGGTGAGGTTGTAGTGAAAGTGGAGGGAAGGAATGGGGAGGAAACGTGAGGTTGTAGTGAAAGTGGAGAGAAGGGATGGGAGGAAATGTGAGTTGTAGTGAAAGTGGAGAGAAGGGATGGGAGGAAATGTGAGTTGTAGTGAAAGTGGAGAGAAGGAATGGGGAGGGAATGCGAGGTTGTAGTGAAAGTGGAAAGGAGGAATATTGTAATGCATTAAAAAGGTCAGCTGCAGTGTGTTCAGTCTTTTGTGTGAGATATTGATTTATGCAGATCCAAATTGTAAATACAATTCGGGGTTGGAGCTTCAGGGGTCGCAGCCCTTTAGCCCCTGTGCATTTATAGAAAAAAGCGGGAGGGCTTTGAGAGGGAGAGAAAAACAGATGGAAACCCCCATCGGGGAGACAACAAAGCGGAAACGGAGCAACAGCGAACTCATCCCAAAATCCGAATTAAATTAATCCCCCGACAGACTCCCTTTTGAATCCTAGAGTAAGGACTTTTTCCCGATTGAACTCCTCAAATTGGATTTATGGGCTTGGGCCGGCCTTAAGGAAAGGTTTGCTGGGCCCGCGGGAAGTTGCCCCACTCCCGGTCAATCGATTTTTGGCGCGCAATTCAACCCCTTCTCATCCCGGGAATGAAACAAATTAAATTCCGCTCTGAGGTCGCCACCTTGAATCACAATTAACTTTATAATTTTATCAATTTGTCCCCTTCGGAATTTTTTATTTTTAATGCAATTTTTTTTTTACAAAAGCGAAAGGGAAATTTTTTTCGTTAAAATTGCTTTTTAAGGAAAAGAGGGAGCTTTGGCGGTATAAATTTGGCATTTTCCCGAGAAAGAAGACAGGAGAAAGAGTGAAGTCATGATATTGATTCCTTCCAGGGTTTATCCCGGGAACTCGCCCCGTTTTTCAGAAGATTCAACCCCACTTTTTATTTAAATACGAACGAACTGTTTCCGAGTCTTCCACGCGACGGGGAGGGGGATGACGGGGAGTTCAGTTAAGGGGGAATGTTTTCTGAAGGTAGAATTTATAAATCAATGAAAAATTTTTTATGGTCAAAATACTTTGATGTAAAACCTCCTAAAAACCTCTTTCTGCATAAAACGGATTTCATAAGAAAAGTGAAACCACAGCCGACTTGGAAAAGTGACGAAGTGAATTTTCAACCCTTTTCAACCCCCGCCCCCTCTCCAGTGAAATAATTCAGTTGGTTTACTAATTTTTAATCAATCTTTAATCCGGTTTTGACGTTCGCTTCTCTTTCCGCCGCCCGCGCTTTCCAAACATCCCCATTTCCGGTTCGCTTCAGCCCTTATTCGGAGACGCGTTTTCATCCCTTCGCCCCTCGCCCCCTCCCCGGAATTCCTCACGTGAAAAATCAAGGGGATTCCATCTTGGCCGTGTAAAAATACAGAGGCCAATAAAAGAAAATGATTTTCTCATCCGAGAGATGAAAAAAGGGGGTGGAGAGGGCGGAGAAAACCGCTCGAGATAAATTCAGGCATTATTTTAGAGTCCATCGCGAGAGAGAAGAAAATTTCACACCTCTTTCGTAAGTAATGGGGAGAGGAGGAGTTCCTCAATCTTTGGAGCGGAGGGGAAAGGCAGAGAAGGGCGGATAAAAATCGACGACATGTAACCCCCAGCTCGCAACAACCCTTATAAAACGGGTAAAAGAATGGAATTTTGAGCTCAACTCCCGAATTCATTAATCATCCCCTCCCGAGCGATAAGTAGTCCCTTAAAAAAATACACAAGCCGCAAATGTTCATTCGAGGGGTGAACACTCGAAAAAGACACCCCTATCCCGTTCATTCTCGGGGGTTGATTAAAACAAATCCGCAGAACAAAGACTGTAAGTTCTAAAATCCAGAGCTTAATGGGTTTTAATGGAAAATCACATTTTGCAAGTTTGAAATTTCGGTTGCGAACCTCAACGTTTCCCGCCTTAGGGGTTGTAAAACTTAAATGTCGTCATCCCCCGCGAGGCATTGGAACCTTTTCACCCTCAAACATCCCTCCAATTGGTTCCCAAGATGCGATAATTATGCCAAAGACCCCCTATGAGGGGGAGAGTGGCAGAAATCGGGGATGTTTTCCCACCAACTGAATTTCAGTTATTAAGTTTTTCATTTATTTTGGAAAACCCGTAAGAAGATTTTCTTTGGGAGTCTTCAAAGTTTGAGGGGAGGTTTTATGAAATCTATTTTTGCATTTCACCGCCCGTTTCGAATCCAATTACAAAATACAAAGACTCTCTGATCAGTCTGATAATAAACACAACACTTTTATTTAATTTATGATTTACAGAGAATGAAATAAAGAGAAAATGAGAAATAAATATAATTTGTTTATTATATCTCAAAAGTATTATTTTATATTATTTATTATGCGTGCCATTATTCTTATCTATTTGGTGTTCGTATAATTTATTTATTAATTGGATGAGCGGTGAATTTGTTGTATAATTTAGAAATTTATAAAAATATATTATTTTTTATTATAATTTAGATTTTAGATTTATTTTTATAATTTAGATTTATTTATTATAATTTAGATTTAGATTTATTATTTATTTAATTTTTTATTATAATTTAAAAATATTATATAATTATAATTTAGATTTCTAAAAAATAGACGTTCAATAATAGACATCGAAAAGTTGAGCACTCAAATAGATTTATAAAAATTAATTTTGAAAAATTAACAAAAAGTAGATTTCCAAAATGAGATTTATGAAAATAGATTTCTAAAAGTAACTTTCTAAAAATCGTTTTCTAAAAATAGATTTCTAAAAATGGACTTCTAAAAATATCAGAGATTTTAAAAAACCGATTTCCAAAAGCAATTTCTAAAAATATACAAATGGATTTTCAAAAAATATCTGCAATTATTAAAATTATATAAACAGAAACAATTATATAAAATTATAAAATTATCTGCCTAAAAATGACTTTCTAAAAAAACATCCCTTAAAGGTAGTTTGCTAAAAATAGATTTCCAAAAATAGATTTCCAAGAATCCACTTCTAAAAATATATTTTTCAAAATGCGAATTATAAATATTATAGTTTATTATAAATTGTAAAATTTATGGTAAAATAACTTCCCCGTGTCTTTCGAATTCCCACAGTCTTTGGAATGGGATTGAATGCACTGAAGATGGCGGCTTATCACTTTTGCTTTGTTCCAACCCCAAAATGTAATTATTTGAGCGCAGGTTGACTGCGTGCATCCCCCCTCAGGGGGTGGGGGAGGAACGGGAGGGGAGGGGTTGTGGAAGACTTCTCTCAACTCCTCAAGAAAAGAGAATTGACTCTAAGAAACCAAGCGAAATTATAAATTTAATTTTAACCGTCATTCATTCCGAATTGAATTGTTGGTTTAAAAGCTTTTTACTCGCAGATTGACATTTCCAAAGCAATTTGCCCCCGTCGGGGGTTGGGGGTCGGGGGGAGGGAGGAAAGGGGGCAAAGGAGGAGAGTCAAAGGATTTTATTTTGAAAAACCAGACCGCAGCTCAGAAATTGAATTAGAATTTAAAAAAAAGAATGGGGTGGATGATGTTTAAAATTTGTGTCGGAAGGTCGAAAATGTTTTTTTTTTGTTTTGTCGCGAGAGATGATAAAAGTCGCCAGACTGAGGCAGTGTTTTGCGCAAATCTTCGGGGATGAGGGGTTAACCTTTCTCCGGGAAATTAGAATTTTTATGAAGGTTGCCTCGCCTTGGGAGGATTACGAATATGCTAATTTCATTACTCTAACAAAGGGATGTCTTCTCTCAGAAAGGCTGCTTTTCTGTTAGCTTTATGTCAGGGATTGGCTCAGACGTTGCTAATCCCGCTCCTTTTTTGAGAGAGGTCGCCTCGTCAGTCCATCATCCGACATTTTTAATCACGAAAGTGTTCTCTTGCAGGGAGAATGAGAGCGGGAACATTTTAGACAACCTCCTCTCGAGGATGGAGCAATATGCGAATAACCTGGAGGCGCTGGTCGAGGAAAGAACCTCGGATTACCTGGAAGAGAAGAAGAAATGCGAGGAACTGTTGTATCAGCTGCTTCCCAAGTGAGTATTCCACTAAAAAGTATTTTTTTTCCAAAAGTCTCTCCACTCGGAGTTTGTGAATATTCATTGTCAGCAATCGTTACAGCTGAATGCAAAATAGCCCCGTTTGTTTACATCCATAAATTAGTTCTGTTTTGAGTGTAAACATCAACTGTAATTACGGGATATTGTGTCCTCATCGGAAACACGCATTCGTGAACGAAAACTTCGACGGAGACTCAATTCGAAAGTTTTTGTTTTCGAAGAAGCTTTCGAAGCTTTTGCCAAAGGTCGCGCACAATCACTGAGCTTCTTTTGACATCCTTTACATAAGTTTAAAACTAAATAATTCTCCCCGAGGAAATGAAAGCCTGTAAAGGGGGTAAAGGGGTGACATTTGAAAGACTGTTATTGAACGGTGCTTAATAAGCAACCACTATTAATTTTTTGTCAACTGTTTCAGCAAGAAAATTATTATTTAATGAAGTTTATATTCATTCTCTCTCTCTCTCTCCCTGTCTTCTCTCTTCTTTCTCTTCTCTCTTCTTTCTCTTCTCTCTTCTTTCTCTTCTCTCTTCTTTCTCTTCTCTCTTCTTTCTCTTCTCTCTTCTTTCTCTTCTCTCTTCTTTCTCTTCTCTCTTCTTTCTCTTCTCTCTTCTTTCTCTTCTCTCTTCTTTCTCTTCTCTCTTCTTTCTCTTCTCTCTTCTTTCTCTTCTCTCTTCTTTCTCTTCTCTCTTCTTTCTCTTCTCTCTTCTTTCTCTTCTCTCTCTCTTCTCTGTCTTCCCTCTCTCTCTCCATTTTTATACCCCTATATGGACAAAAATTTCACCTAATTTCTAAATTTTCGCCTAAAGAACACCGTTTAGGCTTTCTGCATTCCAATTAGCGGAAGTCTAAACGGTTTTTCCAGGCGTAATTTTAAACCGTCGTCAATTGGATTTAAATTGAATCAAATTCAGATCGCGTCATAAGTAATTTTCCCTTTATTTTCCTTATTTGTTTTCATGCGAAGTATTCAAAATTTTCCCGATTGATGAAAATAAGGATAAAAGAAACTGCGGTCCGCCATATTTAAAAAATGTCTGCCTCCGAGAATTTATATTAAAAAATTGCGTCCTTATTTGACACGAAGTCTTTCCGCGGGACCAACGGAAGTTTCTCTGCCGGACGTCAGAAATCCTGACTGCTGTCTGTTACCGTTTTTTCCAGAAAAAAAAGAGAATTAAGTTGTCACCTTTGAAAAGGGTTCCGCTCTTTTTTCTTAGAGATGGAAATATTCTCAATAAATTATCGAAACTGATTTGGAGAGCGTTCGAACGGCGCTTTTGTTCCGCAGAAAAGTTTAATTTATGTCCCTCCGCTGTTGGAACGGTCAGAAATCACACTGCATCTGCAGATTGTGAAAAGTCACTTTCCCGTCCACCCGCGTTCAGCTCATTAGAATAATGAACAGTCCTCTCTCTCTCTCTCTCATCATTACACGGATGTTAATGAAATGAGAGATCATCGGCTTCCGGTATTGGAAACATCAACTAATGCGGATGAGCCTCCCCTCGCGGGGGGGAGGGGGGGAGGGAGAGGACACCTCAATTTCATAAATGCGTCATGCAAATTAGTTCATTAATTATCGCTGCTGCATCCGACTCATTTTCGGTTAATAAAACGGCCGTTAACGATCGCCGCAAGAAAATGCCCATTCGCTCATTGAGCGATCGTTCGAATGGCGAAAGTGCAGAAGAGTCGGTCGAACGTGTCAGCAGACTCCCGAACGGGGTGGAAAGGCCACGAACGCCGACCGAAAGCAATTTCGGAGTTAAGGGGAATGTCACTGACATTGAAATTTGTCAAATTTGTTCTCCGCTCATGTGAAAAATGAGCGACGGGGGCAAAAAAGTTTTGGCCAATATCTGCACTCGCATGAACGGGAAATTGAGCGGGGGGGAGGGGAGGGGGGAGGGGGGCGGCAAAAACAGATTCAGATGTGGCGGGGCTGTCGCTGTCGTCGCGTTTATTGAGTTTCCACTTTGTCTTCGCCGAAAGGGAACAAACGAAAGAATATTTTAGTGGGTTTTATATCACATTTTTATGTTAATGGAGGGAAATTCCCTTTTTTTGTCATTTTCGTGGGGGATGGAATTTAAATGGGTTGAAGCAGCGCTAGTCCCGAGGGTATTGGGGTTACTGCGGTCAAATTCCGATTTTCAAATTCGTTCCCTTTTTTCCCCTTTTTTTTCTTTATTCCGAACAGAGAAGAATAGTAAAACGTTGCCGCTTTTGTTGAGGTCAATTTACCAGTTAACAGTATAAGCGGTTCAGCAGTTTGTAACCTTTTATATTCTCTGTTTATGGGCGTTGCACATTTGTTGTGAATTAAAACCGCATAGAAAACAGCTACTTATATTTTTGTAGCTTTTTGTAATTTTTTCTTTACAAATTTGTTTCTAAAAACGTTAAGTAGACAAATTATCTACTGCTTTTTGTAAAAAATTTTCCGGTCATTTTATCTAAAATATTCAAACCGTATTTAATTGCAACAATGTTTTTATAATATTTTATTTATTACTTATTATTGAATAATATTTAAATTTTAAAGTATAATGAAAGTGAAAAAGACATTTGCACAATGTTAAAAATGTGAATGTGGAGAATTGTACGGGGAAAAGAGAAACATTAAATTGAAATACATTTTCTCTTAAGTTCCTTGAAAAGAATTTAAAAATTCATTTAATGTTTTTAAAATCAAATTTGTAAAGAGTTCAATAAAACATCGCCAGTCAAACTGACTAATTAGGAGAATCCAATCCGATTTTCTTAATTTTCTTTATCGTTTTTGGCGGATTTAAATAACTCCGTGCAAAAGTCTCTCTGTGTCATTCAGCGCGGTTTCAATTCAGAAGAAAAGCTTTGCCATTTGGAAAGAGTTACAGTTCATAAAACACTGGTTTAGTCCCCATTTTGAAAAATAATCGAGGGAGAAAAGAGCGCCAATCAAGCACTTTCCTCAAGTTTCAATTAAACTTGTTTAAAAGTTATTTTTAATGATCTCTTTTATGGGAGATCGGCCGTAAATAAAAGAAAAAGGCCCCCTTCGCCCCTCGCCCCCTCCCCTCCCCTCCCCCCTCCCCCCCAGGAATGAAACGCGGGAAAATGAAAGAGGGAATGATCGATAAAGCTTGAGTCAAAATCAAACTACTCAAACAAAGTAGAAACTCAGGATTTTGGGAACTCACCCCAAAGGCTTTCCCGAATTAAACTTCAAATTGAATTTCGGCCATTTCACGGGATGAAAACGTCGACTCGCGATATTGTCGGAGTGGCGACACGCGTCGCCGTCGTGCGGAGGGAGGGCGCGAAACGAAAACCGGAACGGATTTGAGCGGAGGATTGTTCAATTTCAGGTCAGTTGCCAGTCAGTTAATCAAGGGCCAATCAGTGATCGCTGAGACCTACGACCAAGTGACCATTTATTTCAGCGACATCGTCGGCTTCACTTCCCTCTCCGCCGAAAGCACCCCCATGCAGGTGGTCGATTTGCTCAATGATCTTTATACCTGTTTCGATTCCATCATTGAAAACTTCGACGTTTACAAGGTAAGCAATCGAAAATGAAGGAGGAACAAATTCCCATTCAGCTTTAACCCTTCAGTGACTTTCGCTAACGACCAGAGGTGTTTTCAAATTTTATGATTTTAACGTCATTTCAGCTTTTCAACGTAAACAAAATTTTTTTTCTTCTCCAAAATTTGACCTTCAAATTTCTCAAACTCAAAATTTACAGATCAGAAAATGAAATAGCGTACAATTTCAAAGAGTTACTGCATCTCATTAATTAGATTTTAACCCTTTCGGATTTATAGTTTTAAAGACAAAATCTTTCGCGATGAGACGATAGTGTTTCTATGGGGAAACGATTTTTCAATTTTTCGTTGAAATATAATAGAATTATCCGGTGTAACAATGTAATATTACGTTTGAAAAAGACAAAGATTATGAAAGAATAAATGAAATGGCGAAAAGCATTTCATTACCGCCCACGGGGACACTTTTATCTCGAAAACGGTAAAGGATAAAAAGATGAGGTTTGAAAATTTGAATTGTACAATTCGAAATACCCCCAGAACTTATTAAACAAAAATTCCTACGGCCTAAAAAATTGCGGTTTTTCATCAAACAAAAATGAACAAACGCCGGCTGATCCCTTTCAGAAAACCCCCACGGGTTTTAGTTGCGTTGTTCGCCGAGGGCGGCGCTTTGGTGCCACGTACCTGCTGAGTCATTGAACTCTGTGGTTTTTCCAACGGTTTTTTTTTTTTTTTGAGGTAACGCTTCGGGCTCTCACATTTGCATTTGAAATTTTCCCCAAAGGAAACCTGTGTGTCCGCTCTGATAAAAATCAATAAGTCAAGGTCACGAGTCGATTTCCGCTTTTGAATTTTTTTTTTTTCCCTCGGCAGCCATTTTCCATTCATCCGAATGATTCGTCGTTAATTGTTAACGACTAAAAAGCGAGCTTAACTTTGAATGGATTAACAACGCTTTTGAAAAAGGAAGACGGAAGGAAACGTTTCTTTTGTGTAAGGTTTAGCAAAAGCGTTTCTTCATTAATTACGTTTTGAAAGCGACCGGAAAGAGAAGAGCAGTGAATAGATATCGCACAAGTAATTGTTTATGTTTACAAGGCGAACGAAAAGAAGAGACGTAAGAAAAAGTGTAGAAGAAACGGTAGAATTCACAGAATGTATTTCCGGTGAGTAAAAGAAAGGGAATTTCATGAAAAGATTTTCCCGCGCATGTCCCTTGAATTTTCATTTCGGCTTCATAAAATCATTTATCAGGTTCGGAAAAATAGCGGAGAAATATTATCCATTGAGATCGAAATAAGTTTTTTCTTTGGACAAGTCTCAAAAAAATTATTTTTCCCGGGTGAAAGGGTAAGAAAGGACGAGGGGGGGAGAGGGGAGGGCCAGTTTTTGTGTTGATCTCCACATCTGCAACAAATGATGCTTTCAATTCAACAATATAAAGACATTCCGACAAAACATTTCTCCTAATGGTTTTCCCAGTTTATCCCGAATAGAAGACAACCTGACGAAGAGCCAAAGGGCACCGGAAGATGAAAAACCTCACAAATTCGCCCCTTTCTCAATGTTTTCGGAATAATTTCGAGTGCCAAATGGTTCAGAGAAAAATGGGATTCTGTCCATTATGGCACTTTTCAGAAAAGGAAGGGCCAATAAAAGCACAAACTTTTCTCTGTATGATTTCAAATGCATTTTACGAGGGCAACTGCGATTGGTCCTCCATAAAAGGTATTTTTTGTTCCGATGCCTTAATAAAAAAAAGTAACACTTAAGAAAAAGGCGTAAAGGAAGTACACTAAAAATGGCTCAACTCGAGAATCCCCGCAAGGGCTTTAACCGTAAGAAAACATTACGATATGTTGAGGAAACACAGCCTCAGATTGTTTATATTTCGTGTAAAAATGGAGGAGAGCTTTAGAGGGAAAACAAAATGGAGAATTTTTTCAATGCCCTCGAGAGCCATTTCAGATTGATCGAATGAGAAAAATGAATTCCCTCGCAAACACTGAGCCGGAACATATTAATTGGCTTTGATTGAGTCCAGTGATTATCATCATTGGATATAATATTTTCAATTAAGAGAAAAGTAAGCAAGTGTTCCCTCCCAACCAGGTGGAAACCATAGGGGACGCGTACATGGTCGTCTCCGGACTCCCCGTCCGCAACGGGAACCTCCACGCCAGGGAGATCGCCAGGATGTCCCTCGCCCTCCTGGGACAGGTACAGGACTTCCGCATCCGCCACCGGCCCTCCACCCAGCTCAAGCTCCGCATAGGCATGCACACGGGGCCCTGCGTCGCCGGCGTCGTGGGCCTCAAGATGCCCAGGTACTGCCTCTTCGGGGACACCGTCAACACCGCCTCCAGGATGGAGTCCAACGGGGAAGGTTAGTATTATATAGTTACCGAATCTTCCTTTCTTTCATTATTCATTCAAATATACGGGTACATAAGTAATAAACAAATACACTCGACTCTCGATTTACGCGGTGGATCGGTTATAAGAAAAACCGTGTAAAATGAGACCCAGAGGTTATGGATAAAATATTTTGAAAACGTGTAAACCGAGTTTAAGACTTAGGAAGTTCAGTATGTGTTCATTCCGGGACAGATTGGTTCATTCAGTTTACTTTATTTTTGTAAAATTAATAAACAATATTCTGTACAAATAAAAGTAATGAAAACAATAATAATAAGAAATAATAAAATCACATTTAATTCATAATCATTAACATAAATAATAATATTAAACTAATAATAACTAACAAATATAATAAAATCATATATAATAAACAAAAATAAACAAAGTTCATGGCTAATAAATCTGCCATCACAAATATAGATATAATTTCAGTATGTTTCAAACATGTTGGAACTGTCGTGGTGCATAGTTGGCCTAAACCAGGGGTCTCCAAACTACGGCCCGCGGAGAGCTAGAGTACTTGAAAACTCATTTTAAAGCAAATTAAAATATTCTAATTTTATATTGAATAATTATTAATATGACATGTACATTAATATGGTCATGGGCTAACTACTCATAACATTGTTGTTATTGTTTTTGTGATAAGTTGGATAAAGAAATACAGAATTGTAATATACAGAAAATTTAACTTGAGTGTATAATAACTAAAAAATTATTGGAATGAATCCATTTTAAATAAAAGCATAACTTCTAACAAGCATAAGTACATATGAAATACCGGAAATATAAATATTATAAAATGATAATATGGTTTTGGCCCTCGGAACTTAGTGGAGTAATCAGTTTGGCCCTAAGGCTGGAAAGTTTGGAGACCCCTGGCCTAAACGAAAAAAAAACAAAAATAATAATAAAATAATACAAAAACCTTCTAAACAATCTGAACGTAAATAAACAGAAATAAAAGAAGAGGTCACCAAAAACCAAATCAATATAACGCTGACATAAAGTTTTCAGTATTTTTTGAGTATAAAATGCATTCAGGGTGCTAAACATAAGCGCTTTAGCCCGACTGCACTCATAGTGCGCCCGTGTCCGGTATCGAACTCTGCACAATTGGCAAATACTGTTTTCCTTTTATGTATTTATTCAGAAGCATTCAGCTTTTCTATAGTTGTCACAAATTGTCTTTGTCGTGTCTTTAAAACAATTTCCAAGTTTAGCCACTCAGCCTAATTTTAAGTACAAAAAGTTACAGTTATTAATCTTTATCTAATTTTACTTTTAAGTTTGAGTATAACTTCGAAATTGAGTGAGACATTACATTAACGTTTTAATATATTTATATTTACCCAATTAACTAAGATTCATGATATCTACTGTGATCTAATTAATTATTAACATTATCTTAATGGTATTATTTGAATTTCCAGCGCTCAAAATCCACGTGAGTCCGAAGACGAAAGAAGTCCTCGACACTTTCCAAACTTTCGAACTCGAGTACAGAGGAAAAGTCGAAATGAAGGTAACCATTTTTCTTTGGCTTCGAATGGCGAAAATGGCGGCGGCAATGAAAGAAATGAAAGAAAGGGGAGAGTGCAACGATCCACCCCCCGCGTTAATCCCGAAGGCGGGGGAGGGCGGGGGTTGTCATTGTTTATTTTTCACTTTTTCAAATTCAAAGAAAATAAATAAATTAAAATTGACTTTTTAAATTGCTTCCATGTCATTTGCCTAAGGAATTAATTGAAAACAATTATTGATTCGCTCAAAAGGGATAATAGTATTTGAATTAACTGATTAGTTTTCTTTTGTTTTTTTTTTCTTTCTCTCCGACGTGAAACATTTCTCATACGCTTTCTGTCTTTTCCTGTCTTTTATCTTTTTCCGCTTTGTCAAATGGGCAAAATGGATTTGATTCCAAGTGAAAGAATAATATATTTTCCTCTTTAAATTTAAGTATACCGGAAAGAATGAAAAATTTATATTATGGAAAAGGCTTATTTTTCCTTTTGCGTTAGATTTTGAAGGCGCGTTCAGAAATCTTTGATTTTATTTTCAAGTTTTCCCTTTATTTATTTATTTAGATTCGAGCTAAAAGATTTCTAGTATAAAAGATTATATTTTATTAATTTAGCATTTTTTTCCTGTAATATTCATCACAGATGGAATTGTGTTAATTATTAGTAAATGATATTCTATTTGCGGCCCGCCATTAAATTTTTAATTGGCCCGTTGATTAACCCATTGAGTCGCAGAGAAATTTAGATGGTGTTTGATCGTGGGTGTCGAGGTTTTATTCTCAAGAATATATATAATCATATACAATATTGTAACGGCAATTTATTACTTAAAAAAAACACAAAGAGATAATTCGTAGCCGGCGTCACTGAGTAAAATTCCAGTGCTGAAATTTCTATATCAAATTCCAGATAACTGTATGAAATTCCTGAGCGGAAATTTCTGTATGAAAAATTCCACCAGAAGATATCTTGTAGCCGGCACTCGATAGGTTAAAAAGTTTACTCACCCTTATTCTAATCAAAAACCACTGAAATCCTACAAATGTTGGAAAATTCTCCTAAAAAGTTTGCTAAATTCGGTTTTTCGAACCCATAGATTTTCGAATTTAAGTACAAATTCGAATTTCTGTATCCTTTTCTCGTTTTAGTAATGACATTTCGTCTCTTCTTTTCGTCACTTCCGATTCCGTTTTATTGCTTATTGTAGTTCAGACTGGGTCCTCATTCGATGGAGTAGATAAAATAAATAAACGGAAAAAAGTTTTTAAGTTACAATCTTTTATATTAAAAACGCACTAAAAGGTAAAAAATAATAAAAAAATATGTGCACACATTCATTCCTCTCTCGTTGGTATACATAAGAGAAAAAAGATTTTATTTAAATAAAAGATGGCTGAGTGCATTAAATATACAAACCACTACAGAGTGTGTTATACAGCGTTAAAGCACTCAGCCATCTTTTATTTAAATAAATCTTTTTTCTCTTAATTTATTTTGTGCAAATACAATAATCTGTGCACATACTTTGTGTTATTTATTACCTTTTAATGCGTTTTTAATGTAAAAGATTGTAACTTAAAAACCTTTTTTTCTTTTATTTATTTTTTAACTTTTCAGTCATGAGTTAGATAAGACTAAAAAGTTAACCTGCAATTAATACAATTACAAAAAAAAACAAAAGACAATCGCCAAAATATTGTGACGTCACATTTATTCATACCCGGAAATTTGTAATTGTAAAAAGAATTCCAAAATGACTGTAAAATGATTTTAATCATATACGATTATACACTCTGTAATTCGGTCTTCTTAATAAAATGCAATTAAGACACAAACCCCATCTTCTTACGTTGAAATTCCCCGTCACAATAAAATATTAAATGACAGCTGTCCTTATGGACTGCTCCATATTCAACTCATCTTCTTATTTTTCGATAGTAAATGACGGCTGCCATCATAAACTGATCCTTATTTGATTCTTCTTCTTATGTTAAATGTGACACCAACCAACACCTTCCGACGGCCCTTAGGAGTTAAATAAAAGATTGTAAAAAACTTAATTCCACCGTAGAAAGAATACAATTCTGTATATAAAATAAATAAAAATCCAGAGCGACCTTATACCTCCTGGTATTTATCATTTACCTGATAGAATTCTTTTTAACAAAACTTTCAGGGGAAAGGAGTAATGTCGACGTATTGGCTGCTGGGCGAGAAGAAACTTCCTTCGGAGGACTTCCCCTCGGAGAAGTCAGCGACGGAGGTGGGACTGCTGACGACGACGAGCTCCTGCAAGGCCCCGATGGTGTCCTCGCCGCCCGCGGGGAAATTGCCCAACAATATATCAAACCAAATCAATAATATAGAGAGTAAGAATTGTAATATCATTCCGAATTCTAGTACGCCTTTACTTACGAATGCTTCGAGGGACTCTTTAGTGTAATAAGCGTGAAATGCAGGAAAATCTATCTGTCTTTCGATAAATTAGATTATATTATATAAATTAATTTTGAAATGTTAATATTAGTGCCCTTTGAGATATAATTATTTATGTATAAAATAAATGAAATATATTTAATAAAAAGATAAATAAATAAAATGTGTAAAATAATGTTTCTGATTGGAAAACAGTATTATTATGAATGTTAGTTGAAAGAATGATTTTGTTGAAAGAGAGAATACTCTTATACAGTATTTACGATTACGGTTTTACTATTACTTTTCTTTATTTTTCTATCGTATTTTACTATAAAGAAATTTATTTCCGTTTCAAATTTATTGCTGTAAATGTTAATAGATGACAAATGGCTTTTAATTACAGTACCTGTTGACAAATAAATACTTACTGTTTTAATAATATTTCGAGTATTCGTTTATTTTATAAAACCTTTTCTACTTTCTTCAGAAATTTGGATTTTAACGGAAACAATGTAATTTCGCCACTTTTTTTAAATTATGAGTGTAATTGAATTTAAACACTCCTCGAACTTTGTTCAACTCACCAAAGTTTGGATTAATAACTTAAGAAATAAAAAAAATGAATAAAAATGGCGACGAAGAAATTAAGAAAGAGCGGCCAATCAGAAGACAGAATTACGAGTGTCTCCTCCCATCGCAAAACTTTTTTTACTTCCAGTTGAGTTTCTAATTGTTACCTCCTAATATTTACAATTTACCTCCTAATTTTACAAATCCACCGTTCAGGCCACTTAGGCAATTAGATTGAACAATAAATTTTAAAACTGGTCGAAGGATTTGGTTGATTTTCTCGCGTAAAAACCACTCAAAGGGAAATCAAAATGTCTGCAAAAACTCTCAGAATTTTAATTAATTAAGTCATTTTGGAAATAACTGATGGATTAACTCCGTTTCCCGATTTCATTTATTCAGGAATGGATCAATCCCCAACATTATTTTAATTAATCTACGAAGTAATTGAAACCTCCTTTGATTTGTTCACCGTTTCAGTGCCAATGGACGTCATTTCCCGAAAGCACAAACGATGAAAAGCAACATTGAATATCGGATCGAAAAATGACAACGTACAAAAATGAACGATGTCTTAAACTCTCTATTAAAAATCCTAAAGTGATTGTCACTCCCCCGGGCATTGATGATAATTATAATTAACCCCTTGTGGTCGTATGTGTGCCACCATAGTAAGGAACTATACGAATATATACGATACATACGAATCTTATACTGTATGCGTTCCTATATGAATTTCTATTAAACCTTTTCATCGACTAATACAATTGGAGATAAAATTTAATCTAAACAAATGTGACAATTGACAACAAAGAATATCTCATAAATTGTATTTATCAGTAATTAGAGATTCTCTCTTGTTAAAATATTACTGAATATTATGTGTATGTATCCCTACTCTTTCCAAAGAAATTAATTCCGACCCCAAATTTTATACGACCGCAAGGGGTTAATATATGTAATTTAAATAAAAAAACAAACTATAAATAACTCTTATAATGCAGTCAATTTCTTCCACTCGTTTGGCTCCATTTGGAGGTTACTATGTACAAAGAGCGTCTCAATTCCTCATCTTATGTCTTAATCTTGCTCTTAAAAGATATCGTCTGCATTCTCCAAGACGCAGCCGCTGTATGCCAAATCCCAGTAATGCTCGACTCCGTGTTTCTTCAAATGCTCTCTCGCGAGTTTCTCTGAGGGACAGACTTTGAATTTCACATCTCCGAAATGTCGGTGTTTGACCGTTCCCTGAAATACAAATGATGGAAATGAGAACGCCGTTAAATAAAACTATTCTATCGGTCGAATATCTCACCTTCCAAACTAAAACGCATTTATTCGGTGTTTCGTTATCGTCACTGTTTTTAATTATATCCTCGTCCCATTTTATTCGGTGCGCCATTAATCTGTCAATACAAATCAAATTTAAGTATTTCGTCTGCTTTTGGACGTCGTTTAAAAGTAAGTTACGAACCTATTATATTTATTAATTTGTTTAGGACCTCCTTCGACGATGACAATGTTACAGTCTTTAAAAAGAAGGATGCAACCGCTGAGAAACAATTGTTTCGCATTCGTCTCCACTTTGAATTTCTTAGACGGATTTGTTAAATCGGATATCCTGTAAAGAATAAATCGTTTGTGAGCGGTTCCCAACGGAGACGAACGACTGCTGACCGCTGTCCTCACCTATACACAACCACATGGACGCCCATACTCGTGTCTTCCCTCAGTTTCCTCATTTTCTTGTCTCTCCTCTGCGCGGCCGTCAGCTTCCGCGACGCGTTCGCCTCTTCGTGAGCTTTCTGCCTCTTCGCCATTTGCGCCCTCACGTGGGCTTCCATTTTGGTCGGATCCTGAACGGCTTCCGTTCCCAAAACCCTCATAAGATTCGATATTCTCAGCTGAAACGACAACGGAGTCAGTCATCGATCGTCCAAACTCAGATACACTTCCTCACCTTCGGCTCTGGAGGTGGCTCTAAACCTAATCGAATTTTTTCTTGTTCTTCTTTCCACGCTTCCCTTCGATTTTGCCTTCGCAGTTTTTTCCTTTCCTTTTTTGTGAGAAAAACAGGTAAGAATGTTGGCTTCCTAGGTTCGTCTACAACAAACACAAACACTATTAGCTGAGAAAAGTGAGCGCCATAGAGTAACACCAAAATTACATTTTCCTTTGAGAAAAAATCTACTCTGTGACAATATCCACTACTAACAACAAATAAAATATCAATAAAATAAGACTTTCACTTTAAACTCACTTGGGGGTTTCATTTGTGTTGGATGTTCGACCAAATTAGAAATAGTTTCCTCTTTAATGGCTAAATTCCCGTCTGGCGGATACTTATCCGTTGACATAATAACAGAATCCCACCATTCGACTTCGGGAATGTGGTCTTCCATTGCGGGAGTTTTCGGTGCAATTAAAGCTAATTTAGCCGCAGAGCTGATTCCCGTTTTTTTGGCTATTTGAAATATTTCATCTTGTAATTTCTCTAACTGAGCCTGAAATTGGAAATGAGACATATGTGTGATTACTGTTGTGATTAGTGAGTGCTCATTATTGACTTTACCTTCATTCTCATTCTTTCTGCCATTTGTTGAAATTTTCCAGGTTCGTGAAATCTCAAAGCTCTTTTATTTCTAATTGCAGCTTTAGCTGTGATTCTTGGGTCAAAGTAATGTGCTTCTGCCAAAGCATCTGATGCTTGCTGGTTTAACTGTGCTTTAAATTCTTCCCTTTTTTTGGCTCTTATATTAGCCTGCAAAACACAAAAAAGCACATAATTTTAGAATAACAAATTAAACCTGTTTATTTGTTTAACAAATTTAATCTGTTAAAAGTCAATATTTATTATCTTTATGGCAAATTCATATTAAAAAGTTTGTTTTTTGTGTTGTTAATTAAAAAATAGAAGTAAAATATGTATATGTTATACTTCAAATGAGCAAATTATAAAAATCTTACCTTTAGTGTTGGTGTAAACTGTGTTAACTGCACTTCTTTCCCTGTTAAATCAACAGTTCTTCCTTGACTATCTAATATTAAAGGAGTTGGTTTATCAACTACAGCTGCATTTGCATTTGCTAAAACTCCAGACAGGACACTTGAGGCAAATTTTGATTTGATGTTGGCCTGTAATATTCGTTGGTAAAAAATTACCAGTTTTGTTTGACAACATTTGAGATTGATCAAATGGCTTTCCGTGACAATTACCTGAAGCTGGGCTATCCTGCTGGCAGTGTCTTGGACGAGCAAAGAGGGCGGTCTCACTGGAGGGGTTCCTAAAAGCTTCATTGTGTTTGCCCCCATTCCGGGGGTCGGAGGGAGGTTCATGCCCTTCATTGATAAAGCCTTTTTCCGCTCCTCTATCATTTTCTGAGCGTTTGACATTACTTCTTCAACCTGAAGGTCATGGGGTGTAAATAAGAACTTAAATCTAAAGCCACCTCTTATTAAGTTAAAAATACGAGTATAAATAATGTCAAAATTACCTTGTTCACCATTGCAGATGATGAAAATCCAAACAGTAAATCCGAAAATGTCGTTCATAAAGTGTACAAGGTGTGAAGTTGGCAGCACTGCGTAGCGCCATGATTGCCCGCGTTTTTTGAATGATCTGAGCTGAATTATTACAGTTTGGAATTTATAGTGTATTTCTAAAAGCTTTAAGTTATCCAGTTCAAATGTTTTGGCATATACTACACATACAGTATTTTTGGTTCGTATTCTAACCCGTTTAATTAACTTTGCGGGGGTAAATATAAATGAATTATTAAAAAAATATCCTCCGATTTATTTAATAAACATAACAGCATTACATAATTTTAATATAATCATGATTTTCTTAAAGATTCACTGAATTTAGGATTATTACCCAATTCCTTAAAAAAACGGCTCACTCTCCCCCAATAATCCTCATTAATGATATCATTTTTTAAAAAATCAAGAAGCAGTTCCGATGCCGCATTAGCAAAAGCCTTCTCGCATTTTTCCAACTGAAATCGAGTGATCATGAGCAATAGCTTAAACTGGCCAGACCACCTTCTCAAAATGTTGGAGGCAGCAAAGAAAAACAGCCATCTGACCTCATCCCTAGACAGAAGATTCGTGCCAACTGTCCTCGCTATTTTATTACAAGACGTCAAAAGTACTTTGTGAACCTCCAGGTCATTCCTTGGACCACCAGAGTACAAATAATTGGCGAGGGTGATCACTCGTATTGACTGCAAGAGGCATGCTTCGAAAATAGTTTGCCTGATTATTTTTAAATTATTCTGAACACTGTTAAGAACGATGGAATGCAACTTTAAGCAGTTGATGCGCAACGATCTCCTTTTGAGGAAAACTCCTTTTTTGAAATGAATGCTTCCCCATTGATCGAATAAGTTTAATTTCGATAATAAACACGTGCGTTGATATTTCGAATAATTTGGTTTGACAGACATATTCTCAAAATTAAAAACTAAACCTAAGTACGGAACTTCATTAATATTTTCTATCAAATTCGACTGGAGTTTACTGCTGTTAAACTGCACCTCATACTCATTAATACCCTTCTGAACCGATTCTAAAAACTTTACAGCTTTTTCTAAATCAGAAGTGATTAATAAGTAATCATCGACTGCCCTAAGCAAAACCGAATCGGAGGCGTTTATGAATTCCTTAAAATATTTTACGTCCATTGAACTATAGTAAATTTCACATAATTGTGGTGAAAATCTTCCGGCACTGCCCTGCGCCAGACCTTTGATTAGTCTGAACACCCTCCCTTTTATTTCCACCCTTTGCTTCATCACAACTTGTTCGATTATATCTAAAAAAGTCGAATCGTAACACTGATTTATTTTTTTCTTATGGTGAAGAAAAACGGAGCGGTTTATCATAATGGAATTTTCCTTCGGCCGATTGCTGAAACTGAATCGAGCAACTTTTTCGATTTTCCATCTCGTCTTCTTCCACTCTATTATCCTCTTAAGCTGTATTCTGTCGCTGCGGGAGTTTTCTTCAAAAGTTTTCTTCAATATTTCGGTTAAAATATTGTGTTTTACTGAACCAAAGGCATCCGAAATGTCTGCCTTAACGAAAAACAGCTTCCCTAAAAACAAACCTTAAATTAGTTGGTTCCCCAATTTATGTATTGATAATGCAACATTTCTAGAAATTCTTCAAGTTCAGACATGAAATATTTCCAAGATAATTCGGATTAACAAGAAACTTTTCTCTGAATTTTCCACAGAGAAACAGCAGGAAAACTTTATACACTCACCGTAACTTTCTCTCAAATGCACGACTTTTTTCCAAGCCGCCTCCAAAACCGGATTAAAAGGCTCCGGCCTAATCCCAAATCCATATTTGTCAACTAAAAACTCCAACAAAAGCTTAACGAAAAACAGCTGTTTTTTCCGCCACGACAAACGAAGCGCAAAAAACCTTTCCAGTTTTTTATTCCCAACGCCCGACCCTTTCGGCATTCTTTCATTAATATATGTTATCAATCTCAATTCATCGCTTTCGTCGCTTTTAGGCAAAAACCTGACGCGGGCAATCGGCTGTTTGTACTGCGATTCGCAATCCATTGTTTTCTTCACTTTTCCCTTCACGTCCTCCATATTGACCTGACCTGTTTCCAACCAATTCCTTTCGATGGTTCTTCGATCGTAGTCTTGTTTTCTCAGAGGTCGAATATGCTTTTTCTCGAGGAGATTGCTCAAGCAGATGACAGACCTGCTTTCCATGTCGTTTTTTCTGTAAAATCTTAAGCCAAAACCGGAAGAACCGGTTTCCGTTATGTAAAAATTATTCCTCAGTAAAATAAAAATATAATGAATGACAAGGAACTTAAATAATTTCAATATCATTTGACTTTGTGTGTAATTATCGCCTAATTCGGAACACCAGGACAACTCAGCTTTGTTTTTCAATAACAAATGAAGAAGAGAGTGCCAAATAAAATTCTGCCCTTTCATTCCTTTTATCACTTTTACGATGCCTTGAAAGAAATGTTTTCTCAAACGATTACTTCCAAACAATTCAAGCGGTAATACTCTTCTTAGAATATCAATAATATAGGAACAGACAACAGTTTTTGGAATTGCAAACAGTCTTCTTTGTGATAACATTGGAACTGAAAAAAACAATTTATAATTATACATTTATAAAAGTGAAAAAATTGATTTTTATTAACTGATAATGATTTTTTGTGTAAATAAAACTTTTAGCAGATTTCTTTAAACAAACAAAAATTAGCTCACAATAAGCTTTAGTAATACAAAATAAAAGGCATTTTTTTTTAAATCAGAAATTAATTACATTAAAAAAAAGGCTGCCATTTTCCCATTACATTTTTTTATTATACGATAAAATTAAATAAAATAAAAACTATATACCATTTTTGAGATGCTTTTTTAATATTCTCCCATATCCATTATTTTTATTTATGAGTTTATGTTGCAGTATAAATTTTCCTAACAATTCCCTAAGTTTGCACCAATTATGGTGTTCATTCAGTAATTTATCTTCCATAAAAAAACTAACATTAATTGGAATTTGAATTATGAATATAATCAAATCTTCTATGCTGTCTTTTGAAAGCACATGCATTGCAGGCCATTTTGGTCTTTGCTTCATGTCATAAAGGATTTTCTTAAAATTAAATGTTTCCTGATATGGATTGTTTGAATTTTTAGACATATCGAAAACCTTTCCCGCCTTTTGGATTGCTTTTTTCAATGCTGTAACATTCACTCTTGATTTTGAGGTTTTGGCCAAATCTGAAATTAAAAAAAAATGTAAGTGAATAATTTATCACAGGACAGTGTATCATTAAAAACAATTATTTTTTACCATTTGGTGGTTCTTCAAACAAATCAACACTTTTTTCTCTTGACTTTGTTTGGTTTTTAGGTTCAACAGATTTGCAATTATCTGAATGATTGTTATATTTTTTTACATTTTTCTTTTGGTTGACTATGATTGGTTTGGTCATTTTTTGACTTTTTTCAATCTGTTTGTGAATCTCAAAATGATCAAATACTGGCTCGAACGCATTGATACCCCAATTATAAAACATGTAACATTTTGTACATAAATAAGTAGTGAGTGGGTTTTTAAAGTGAGAATATATTTTATCGAAAATGGAAAGTGGTGAGAACTCTGTCATTAATGAAAGGAAGTCCTTTTCGGAATGGATTTTCTTTTTTATTCTGATTGATAAATAATAATATTCTTCACTGGGAAGTAAATTGATTTCTTCAAATTTGGGTATTTCCTCAGGAGTTTTATGACAAATCCAAATTTTTTTAAGTTCTTCATCGAGGGGATTTAAAATATGTGGAAACCTATTGGAAAATTCTTGCAAGCTTTCTAAACTTTCAAAACCTGAGGATGTTAATATTGAGGCCATTACAGATTATCCAAATCATCACAAAGTAAATTAAAACTAGACATTGATCAAATTAGAAAAGCACCCATAATCTTAAATTCTAACGAACTGCCGCTAAGAAACAAATGCCGGAAATTGCCGAGTAAACTTCGACTATCTCCGGTGACCAACTCAATGCGAGTTTTGCCACAAAGTCATAGAGTAGGTAAATGTTCCTATTTCCTGTGCCGTCGAGAGGAAAGTGGAGCATGTGCTTGCAAGTGTAGTTTTGAATTAACAAAATGGCATTAAGTGTTGCTCGACCTCTTGTAACTGTCTATAACGACAAAAATGAATCAACCGGAACAACAATCGTGCTACCATCGGTGTTTAAAGCACCGATCCGGCCGGATATCGTCAACTTTGTCCACGACCAAATGGCCAAGAATAAACGTCAACCATATTGCGTGAGTGATAAAGCTGGACATCAAACTAGTGCCGAATCATGGGGTACGGGCAGAGCTGTGGCTCGTATTCCACGTGTTCGAGGAGGCGGCACTCACCGTTCGGGGCAAGGTGCCTTTGGTAACATGTGCAGAGGTGGTCGTATGGCATCTCCCACGAAACCCTGGCGCCGCTGGCATAGGAAAATAAACGTGAACCAGCGCAGATATGCCATGGTGTCTGCCGTTGCCGCTTCGGGAGTTCCAGCTCTCGTAATGAGTAAAGGTCATGTCATCAGCGAAATACCAGAATTGCCTTTGGTCGTTACTGATAAGATCCAAGAATATAACAAAACCAAGCAAGCCGTGGTTTTCTTGCGTCGTTTGAAGGCTTGGAAGGACATCGAAAAAGTCTACAAATCCAGGAGATTTCGTGCTGGAATAGGTAACAATATTTTAAAATATACTGAACTCTTAGAGTAATATTCATTACTTAGGAAATATTCCTTGGATCCCACATGTAATTCTCATCACAAGTGCTTTGCATCATTGAGCTCTATCATAAATTTAAATTTCATTATCTAACCATTAAATTTAAATTTTCAGGTAAAATGCGTAATCGGAGGCGCATTCAAAGAAAAGGACCGTTGATTGTCTATGGAAAGAATCAAGGAATCAGGAAGGCTTTTAGGAACATCCCTGGAGTTGATTTAATTAATGTGTCAAAGTTGGATCTACTGAAGGTGGCTCCAGGAGGTCATGTAGGCAGATTTTTGATTTGGACGGAATCAGCATTCAGAATGTTGAATGATCTGTATGGGACTTGGGATAAGGCCTCAAAGTTGAAGAAGGATTACAATTTGCCTCAGCCTATAATGTCCAACACTGACTTGAGTAGATTAATGAAAGCTGAAGAATTCCAACCATTTATGAGAAAACCACAAAAGGGTGTGAAACGAGCAGTTAAGAAATTGAATCCGCTCACCAACACCAGGGCAATGCTCAAGTTGAATCCATTTGCTGCTGTTTTGAAGAGAGAGGGTATTTTGAGGTCTGAAAAGAGGAGGAGGGAAAGGCTGGCATTGGTGGCTAAGAAACGTGGGCTTGAGCTTAATGCAAAGAGAGAAAAATTGAAGGCTAAGAGAGGAGCTGCGATTAAGCAGGCTCGCGTTGTTAGGGAAGCTCGAATTAAGAAGGAAGGTAAAATTATCCCCAAAAAGTTGAGTGTTCTTCAAAATCAGGAGAAAATTGCGAAGATGCAAAAACTTGAAGCAATGAAGAAAAAAATAAAATTAGCAAAAGCTAGATTAGCAACAATTAAGAAAACAAAAAGATTGAGGGCTAAAATAGAAGAGAAAATAAGGCAGGGCAAACGTGATGAAGTAAAAGAAAAATATTTAAGACCAAGAACAACAAGGAAAGTTGTTGCATGTAAAATGACTAAGAAGAATATAAACCTTACAAAGAAAATTAATAAGGCTAAGACTCTAGCCAAAAAAGCTGAGCAAAAAAGATCAGAGAAGTTGCTTAAAGCAAAACAAGCTGCTGAGGAAGCGGCGTTGAAGCGAAGGGCTGCTGCAAAAGAAGCCAAAGCTGCAGCAAAACAAAAGCAACAGAAATCTGCTGCAACAAAACCAGCAGCCAAAGGAAAAGTTGCTAAAGGAAAAGCTCCAGTTAAAGGAAAGGCCCCTCAACAAGCTAAAGGAGGTGAAAAGAAGGCTGAGAAGAAGGCTGCACCAAAATCTCAAGCCAAGCCTGGAACAGCTGACAAGAAGGCACCACAAGCCAAGCCTGCAGCAGGTGAGAAGAAGGCACAAGCCAAACCTGCAGCAGGTGAGAAGAAGCCACAAGCCAAACCTGCAGCTGGTGAGAAGAAGGCGCCTCAAGCTAAGCCTGCAACAGCGGAGAAGAAGGCACCACAAGCCAAACCAGCAGCTGAGAAGAAGGCTACCGAACCCAAAAAGAAATAAAATATATTTATCTGTTACAGTATGTATCGAGAAAAAACCAGTGGTAAAACTTGAATAGTATAGTTTTTTTTTTAACTCCTTTTCCTGCCCTTTCCTTTTGTTCTCTTAACCTAAGAAATATAAAGTGTATTTCATGTAATTTTTAATTCTGAGAAGGTAAGTTTTTATAAATATCAAAAAAAATCAAAAAGTACTGCAGTAATGCCATTCTCGATTTTTATTTTACAATGACTCTGTTATTTAAGCTTAATGGATTAAACATTATTTTATCAATCAATAAATACTGTATTTTGCCCTCCGGCATTAAAGATACAAAATTTTATAAAATATGTAAAAATTAAACACTATTTTATAAGGTCTAAAAATCAAGCAAGAAAATTCGTTAATGTTTTCCTCTCGTTGTAACGATTTTTCTTTGGAATTGTTCATGCAGAAGAAAAAGTATATTACCATAGAGTCATACTTTCGATTTATTTCTCTATGGCTTTTGATCTTTAACGGTTTAATTAGAAGAATGTGAGGATTTAAATGTGGCAAATCTGGCAGAATCATACGTCTTTTTTGTTCATTAGTTTATTTGATTTTTTGACTTCAATATAGGAATCTTATAAAAATTATTAAAATCTAGAAGGACAGCACAAATGCGAATCAACTTCAAATAATAAATTATTAGAAAATTACTAGGATTTCAATGGAGAAAGATCTTTATCCATAAATTCTTATAACTCCGGAAAAGGTAAGGGATCTTGCCAAAAAAATTACATTTCTATGAAATTAAAGTTTACTAGTAATTTCGTTGAGTTTTACTGGCTTTAAAAAAATTGGAATATGCGCGTTTAACCGAAAGGGCCAAACGGCCAAGAAAACCGTATCGATTGGTTAATCTCATCCGACACGCGCACGGTTTCCACTTTAGTATCGATTGCCCGAAAAATATTTTCTGAAAAGTCTCATAAAATACGTAAAGCAAAATAAAGGGCAAAAAGTGCATCAATGCTATTACACAAGAACAATTGATAACGGTCGTTCTGAATCCAAGTCGCGGTCGGTAGTTGACAAATGGAGAGGTACAACGAGGGAAAATTCGACTATGGGGGTTATAACCAGTCAGATGGAAGTGATTCCTTCGGGCAAACGGCCAGACCGACCGGCCCGAAGCCCGTCAGGCCAATGGTGGACCCCCACGAATCGGGGGAAGTCGACCCCGAGAAATACGGTCCGGCCAAGGATGCCACCCACAAAATACGGGGGAAGTCCGACGTGTTCGAGTTCCTCTTCGGGGCCGTTGATCAGGAACTGCTTATGGTTAAGACGTTTTACTTTTTCTTCTACTCGGCTTTCGGGTCTTTGTTTCCGCTGATGGGGGTGTATTTCAAACAGATGGGGATGAATGCCGGTCACTGCGGATTGCTGATAGGCTCGAGGCCTTTTGTTGAGTTCCTTTCCGCCCCGTTTTGGGGCAGTTATGCTGACAGGTAAGAGTTTGCTGGATTAAAGCCTTCAGTGTTCAGAAATCAGACAAATGAGTAGTTTTTTATTTAATCGATTAAATATTTCCCGCAGGTGGCAAAAAGGAAAAACGCTTCTTCTCACATCACTGACTTGTTGGATAGTGTTCACTCTGCCAATAGGATTCATTCAACCGCCCGCCACTTCCTGCATGGAATGGAAGAATGATGAATACACTTTAAGAACACCAGAAGTATCTCGACCAGGGCTTCTCAAGAAAGAACTCCATCTTGATTCGTACGACTTCAACTTCAGACCCATGGAGAAAAGCCAGTTCTCCCATAACGTTAGAAAAAGATCGGTCAGGCCTTACGCCAACAGATCTCCCGTTGAAGTTGGCTTGTTAATATCAAACTACAATGAAAAGGAACACAAAGACTTAGTTCTGCCCTCGTTCAGCTCAATCGTGTATCGTACACAGGTGGGCAGCAGAAGAAACGCCCGAAGCCCATGCACATGCTCAGTTTTTCCTGAATTAATATTCGATTGCAGGACATCCAGAAAGCTTTCTTTCTTCTCCTGCTACTCGTGATCATCGGGGAGTTTTTCAGTGCTCCGGCCATCACTCTGGCCGATTCTGCGGTGATAACCTTACTTGGAGAAGACGCGGACCGCTACGGTCATCAGAGAATGTTCGGATCTTTGGGATGGGGCTTAGCCATGTTCTTCGTCGGCATTGCCCTGGACCACTCCACGTCCTTCCCCGATCATCCCTGCGGTCCCACGCCAATGGAGAAAAACTACACTATTTGCTTCGCAACCTTCAGCGTTCTGATGGGAGCGGCTTTGATCACCGCCACCCAAATAAACTTCAGGTACGACTCCTCCGCGGCAGAAACTGTGGTCGAAAAGCACCCTGTCCAGCCGACGCACGAGGACACCTTGCAGAACCAACTTGGCCAGCAGTTGGGGCTCCCGAATTTAACCAATCCAAATGTGAACGCCCCCCCACCTGCGGCAGAACTGAACATCGGACAGGTAAATCACTGACTTAGATTGCTTCCTCAGCCTCGGCATTTATCTCATAATGACGGTGTTGCAGACGAAAATGTTCGCGCAAACCACGAGGGAAATGCCCGAATGGGTGACCGTCCTTAAGCAGTTCAAGAACCTCAAGTGCGCCTCCTTTCTGTTCGTCGCTTGGTTTATGGGCTTTGGTATCGGTTTGATATTCACTTTCCTGTTCTGGCACTTACAGGTGGGTGGATACAGCGTTTGTGGTCTCTAATCCTCCTCATTTTGGTTTATCTGTCGGTTTGCTGTTGCAGGATTACGGTGGTTCTCCCACTTTGTTTGGAGTTGCGTCCGTCATCAATCACATATCGGAAATTTTCGCTTATTTCTTCAGCTTCCGTCTCATCACTCAGATGGGGCATGTCAAAGTGTTGTGCCTCGGACTGGTTGGAAACGTCATCAGGTTTTTATACATATCATGGCTGACCAATCCTTGGTGGGTTCTGCCTTTCGAATTCATGCAAGGTTCGTTTCGTTGCTTTTCTTGGAGGGGTTAATCAAAAAGTTCTTAAATTGACGAGATAATTTTGCAGGCATCACTCATGCGGCCGTTTGGGCGGCCTGCTGCTCCTACATAGCGCATAACACCCCTCAGCATTTGAGATCATCAGCACAGGGGGTGCTTCAAGGAATCCATCACGGATTAGGTCGGGGTTGCGGTGCTGTCATTGGAGGAATTCTCGTCAACTACTGCGGTATGGTTTTCATTTAAATGGTCTTCATCTGGCATCTTTAAAATATGTGAAAAGCACTTTGAACGTTTCAGGTAGTACCAACACTTTCCGGGGTTACGGCTTCGTTTGTGCCGTGGTGTTGGCCGGCTTCGTCTTCATCAACTTCTACCATAAGAACGTCGGCTTCGTTTCCGACCTCCCTCCAACGGAAGACCCTCATCAAGTAAGCGTGAAAATTTGCTACAGTTTTGTCTTCATTCGCTCATTCCCACTTTCTCCGATCACAGGTGGCCGAAGAGACCTCTCATCTGGCACCTCATGGAGTCCCCAGTAATCCAATACCAAGAGCTCTGTCCAGTACGCGTCTGCATGACCTCGCCAATCAGGACCAGAATAGTTACGGATCTACTTATCAAACTGCTGACGGCAGTTTAGGGATTCCCGGTCAAATCGGAGGTAAGTTTCGAGCAGAGGAATTGTGCTTGAGGTGGTACAGTCAGATGAGATGATATACCATGAGTACTCTTAAATATTGAGCTAAGGCTGTTTTTCGTAATTAGAAAAGGTTCTCATTATGACATTAACCTGTTTTCAAAGGAAAATGAATACTTTCAGGAGGTGGAGCGAATCCCTTCAGGCAAAACGGAACCGGAAGTGGTTACAACTATAAAATTGCCGAGGTCGAAGAGGAGGAAACCGGCAATTTTTCGCCGGAAAATCAATACGCTTATAATTTAAATGAAAAAATATATAAATTTAGGAGCGGCAACGGAGATTTCGAGGTTTACAGATATAAATGTAGATCGGAAGACGAACAAATTCGCCGCCATTTTAAACTCTACAGCGACATTTTGGCCACGGCGGAAAGACACAAAGTCACATCGGAGGCTCCGTTAGATACAGCCGTTAGAACCAACTGAATTAGGAATTCATATGTATTTAAATTTGAGAAAGTGTATTATTACTGGTTGATTTTAGCGAAGAGCAAAAGCGTTTAACATCCTTAAAGTAATCGAAAACGAATATGAATTGGTTGAAACGGGTGAAGAGATTTTATAAAGAGGAGTATTTCGATTAAGTTTTTAAAAATTTTATATAAGGATTTTAATTAATCTTAGCAAAAGACAACGTATTGAGAAACTCGGATGTGAGCTTTTTCATTTGCTCCTTAAAGAATAGATTCGGAAGAGAATTCGAAATGTAATGACTTTTTATTGACCCCAATTCGAATGCAGAAAGCTCACTTTATTTTTGTTTTTAATCTACACAGAGTAGTATTACGAATACAAAAGAACAAAAAGGTGTAACTTATGATGATTAGAAATGAGCAATCAACTGTGATGTTTAATTTAAAACTGATACTTAAAGAAATTGTACATTTGGTCATTCGACTGTAGTCTACGCTTATTGTTTAGGTTATTTCTTCTGTTAAATTCGTATTTTTGGAATTTTTCGACCATAAAACTAAAACTATATTAGGCTTTTCCTATTTGTTTATAGGTTTACGTTTTGTTATAATTAATGCGTGATAGTTTCTGAACAGTGGTTCCCAAAATGCAGGAATTTTTCTCAGCAATTTCATTGTTTTATTCATTCTAAAAGCTTCAAACCGTCTGCAGTGTTAATCATTCGAAAACTTCGCCCTTTATAATACTCTGTTTTGTTGTCTTCCTGCCTTGTCTTCTTTGTATCTTCTTCAATTCCTAATGTTCTAAACCAGTGGTTTCCAACCTTTTTATACCTCAGCTCCCCTTTAAAAAACAAATTGTTGCGTCCCGTTAATTTATCTAAAACTTAAATTTCATAAATACTCAACTGATATTATAATTTATTTAATAAATAAACAAAATAATATACAACACTATGTAAAAATATAATGTAATAACAGAACAAAAAAAGAATATATATTTTTGGTTTGTATTCGAAAATGATATTTTGTAAACAGCTACATGCCCCACAGGTTGGAAACCACTGCTCCAAACAGTTTCCATTTAAAAGCAGACGAAAACTCACAATGTGTGAAGACTGAAGGAATAAACATCTCCATCGATTGTTTTCTTCAACAACAGCGGGAACCACTGCCTTTTAAAACTTTATAAAATAAAATTTAATGTCGTCGTACGACACCCTGTAGAAAGTACATATATTTTGTGAAATAAATTTTTCTGCGGCGCAATCAAATAGAGCTGTTTATGAATTAAGAAAAATTAATGCATGTCGACAGTGGCCACCTCACCCAATGTAAGAATAGTAAAATTAGTTTACCCTCCGCCCAAAGCTAAACACCAGCCCGTGTATATAAACCATTTGAAGAGAAGAGAAAGCGCCAAAATGAAGTTTATCAACAACCGGAGCTTATTTTTTAGAATTTTTTATATCATCTGTGACAACCGATTACGCGTACATATCAAATGATGTGATTTAATCGATATTTTGTTAGATTTTTTTTTCTTTGTTGGAAAAATATCCATAACGTTGTATATTTTATTTATTTTTCATTTATGCGAACACCAGGGTAGATTAAGAGTGATCAGGGTAGATCAGTGTGAGTTCCCCTGCATTACATCTTCAGACGAAGGCTTTTCAGGGGTTGGGGTTGTTTCATCAATCTGTTCTTCGAACGAGTTAGACGAAATTACAATCCGAATGGATGGGAAGAGAATATAACTATGATAGAAATGGAAATATTACCACCAGTAATGCAGTCACGACAAATCTGTCCTAAACAGTTTTTAAAGAAAAAATTGTAATTCCCCTCATTGTTGAATACTGTAAATCGCAAGTGGGTTTTGAATGAATCAGCTGAACTTAGTGTTGTGTAACCATAAGCTTATTAAATTGCTGTTTATTCAATGCTTCTGCACCTGTTTAGTATGTAAGCAATAAGTAATACGAAGCGATCGTTCATAACCGAATCTGCACTCGACTCCAATAATTGCACTGATTGTTCAAGTGGTTCTTGTATTATATACTCCTAAATATTGTACTAAACTATAATATAAGACGTTACTTGAAGTTTTTTTTGGTATGGAATCCTCCCCACTTGCATGAAATCTCCTTCGGCAGGGTGTCAAACTCATAAAAATGGCCAAATACATATTGCTCAACTCAGGCTTCCAGTTTGACACCCTTGCTCGAATGAATAAACCGTTTGAAAATAATTTCCTTTCCTATGAGGCAATAAATAGATATGTCACATATTTCATGAATAAATTATCCACGGTAAGAGGGTAAGCATCTTCTGCTTTGTCGAAAAAAAAAAAAAGGTAAAGAAAAAAACGGTCGACGGTGAAAGAGCCAAGGCCTCCATATTTGGGAATTCGCCAATGGGAGCCGTGACGGGGGCCACGCGGCTCTCTGATTGGTGGACTGAGCGCCGCAGACGACAGGCGCCATCAGAGTAAATATGCGACAGGATCTGAACAGATGACCGTTATTTTCAAAGGAAGTTTGTGATGAATTTTTATTTTTTAGTCAATGATTTTGGATAATTTCTTTGTTTTGCGAGTTCAAACCGCAACAGTTTATCTTTTAATTCTGAATTAAGAGTATAAGAATAAGAGGATATAATTAACGACAATTATACTCTCACTAATAAATGAAAACCCTGACTGTCCTATTATTTTAACAATGTCAATAGCAAATTTTGCCATTTTTCCTTCTCTGTCATATTTTATGTATATAACCCTCATAAAAAGGAATGTTTTTAAAGGAAACGTGTTAAAGAAAAGACCATATTTATGTAGAAATGATTATTATATTGAAGATTTTCTTTTAAGCACTTCCAGCATTTCACTATCCTTTGGTCAAATTTGAAAATGTTCATTTCAAAGCTTCTTCAAGATAAATCTGAAACTGAAATATTGCGATAAAAAGGGATTTCACTCCTAAAAAATATTTTAAAAATAATTTTTACATATCGTTTTATTTAACATCAACCTTAATAATAAACATCTAAAAAAATTTTTTTGTCACCTTACAAATCTAACGTGGAAAAGTTTAAAACACGAGTCCAAGAGGAAACGGGACAATTAGTAAACAAGCATCAAGTGCAAATGTTAATGTAACCGTCCGTAGTCTTACACCACTAATTATAAACTATTAATTGTGAAAAATGGAAAAGCTCAAGGTTTCGCTTCCGCCATTTGAGAGTGTGAAGCCGAGCAAACATTCCGAAGGCTTTCGCTGGACAGTGGCGAAGCTTCTTCTCACTTTGCACCCCCGAATCCCACCCTTACACCCCTGCAATGTCAAATTAGTTGAAACGAAAATGGCAAAGTGCATTCAGTGCCCCTTTCCCTCTGTTTAATTCAAAGGCAGCAGTTGAAATTATGGTTAACCTCACAAAAAACAATGGAGGAATTATAAGTTTGGTGATATTTAAATAAAACCCCGAAAACTTGTTTTCTAGAATATATAAAAATATTTAAAAGGGTTTCCGATATTCCGTGAATTTCAGAATTAAAATCATTATCCAATCATGATGTAATTTAATAGGGAATCTAATTTTTAAATGGTGCAGCCAAACTGCTTTTTTAACTTCTATTTATAGCGTTTTAAAGTCCACAAGCTGCTATTTTAGAAAGAGCGAAAAGAGAATTCATATAAAAGTTGAAAACTGAAGATGGAGATTTTCTCCACAAAAATAAACTAATTTGCTTTCAGACGGACAGAAGTCGAATAAAAACAATAATAAGGAAAGATTTCAAATAAAAAGGTATTTAGACCAAGAAAACAAAAAGAGCTGGTTTGAAAAGATAGAGAAACGAAGTAACAAATACAGATCTAAAATCTAAAAAACGGAGAATGAAAGAATAAAAGCGAAGAAAGACGAAAAAACGGATTTTGAATAAATATGGTCTCCACAGGGCGAAACTAAAAAAGCAGCAACTGTGAAATTTGGCCCACTTCTCTGTTGTGAAATCGAATTTTTTATCTAAAAATGTCACTCTGGATTTTTGGTGAACCGATGAAGAAGAGATTGAGTGAATGGATGAGTTTAATTTTGGCAAAACGGCAGTTTCGTTACGCGAATAATTCGTATGTTTGCCGTCCATTTATCAAACAAAAGCCGATAAAGCGCTGTTATGACGTCCAAAATTTCATACAGAAGGAAACTATTCTTTTCATCAACCGCAATTAATCACAAAACCGTTAATTATCAGTTTGGTAATTTAAATAGAAAAACTTTATAAGGCAAAAAGAATGAGTTTTCTTCGCGATGAGGATTTCAGAGCCATCTTATTAAGTAAACTAAATTCTGTACAGTTTTTCGTTGACATTTACATCTTAAGAATCGTTTTAGGTTAAAATCAGTTACTTTTCGAAAGGGTTAAAATGGTTTAAAGCAGGGATGAGCGATATAATTTATTTTACCGAATTTCTCTCATAAATATACGTATTGTTATAAAACTAATTATAATTCTCTTTTTCCTTTTAATTTTATACTCTTTTTCTTTTCTTTTAATGTTTGTTTTCTGTTCTTTTACCGTTTTAAAAATCATCAATTTTAAAAATTTTATATTTATTTTAATGTGTATTATAAATAAAATATTATGAATTATTAATGAGTATTACTTCTTTGCGGTCCGACAAATTGTCCCCTCGATTAAAAAGTTTGCTCACCCCTGATTTAAACAAATCTAAATCTTATGGAACACTCAAAATAAATCTAAACTAAATAAAAACCCCGAATTCTAAACGAAAATTGCTCCGACCGCATTTTCAAAAAAAAGCGGCCTCAAATTTGGCACACAAAACGGGAAGTTTTTCCGAACTTCAAAAATAAACAGAAACGTATTATGAAAAAAAAAATCATAGCAATTAATATTATAATGAATGCAATATTTTAAAAACTACTTTTCGTATGTTCAACAAGTTTCGAAATACAAGAGAGAGAGAAAGAAAAAAAAAAAAATTTTTTTTCCATTTTGAAACCTAAGCGAATTCACAACTCAACCTCAATCAATGCCGTTATTACAAATATTCAGTACAAAAAAATTGGAAACCTTAACAACATTTTACAAATTCTAATATCACTGAATGAGTACATTCGGTCCCGAAAAAATGGCCAACATTACATTGTATTCGACTGTGACTGAATCTTAACATTTGCACGGATTTTTACGAATCAAAATGGGGTCGCAAATACAAATGCCTTCTCGAGGAGAGAGAGAGAGAGGAACGTTTCACCGCCTTGCAGATAATGAAAACTCCCACGTTTTCGTCTACTTTGGGGTTCTTAACCCTTTCACTTTCCGTACACTTACGCGACTCCGATCTTCAAAAAAATATATTTATTTATGTTAAATCAGTTGTAAGCAACAACTTATCCATATGTTGACCACAATCGCGGGACAGAATATACTCTCAGTTACTGTTATCGCTTCCCTTCACGTGGGAAACAAACTGGAATTACATTTTGTTAGCGCCGGGACTTAAAATGAAATAATCAAGCCCGCCGTTTAATTAATAATTAAATATAAATGCTGCTGATCAGCTCAGTTTCCCTTCGGCGATGTCTCGCGCGCCTTCCGACTCTCACACTTATTTTCATAATAATTCACAACACATTCAGCCGACCCGAATAAATGCGAAGAGAACTTTGGGTGGGGGAACAACGGATAAAAACAGGTCAAAAGCACAACCAACTATTACATAACGGAAAAGTTCCACGAAGAGAAATTTTTTAATACTGAAAAAAAGCCGAAATGTATCGAATATGTCTGCGGGAAAGTTTTTTCTCTTTTTTTTTCATTTACAACGGAAACTTTTCCTCCTCCGCTGATTAAATTTAAATAAAATTACGAACGGCGAAAACTAATCGAAGACCAAATTATTAATTAAGAGCATATTTTAATAAGATTTGAAAATTTCAACTAATTAACCCCATTCTGAGGTGTCCTCATTGTTTTCCCATTCAAAATTCGGCATTTTTTGAATATTTTCCACGATGAGTAAACCGTAAAGTAGATTTGAGTGGGAAAGTAAAGGACACCTCCTACTGATGAAAATTAAAATCACCAAACACTTATCGGAAACTAAACCTCCGCTCTTGTATTACCAAAGGGTTTTATTCGTGATATTAAACCGAAAATTCAATCTTTGTATTAAAGTAAAATTTTCTTCGCGTAAAAAATATCATTTTGAATTAATGACATCCTAAAACGAAGAGAGCTTTGAAGAAACATAAAAAAAAAGTATGAAAAGCGGCCGAAAACAGCCTCAGAATAATTCAACAGATTACAAATTCCCGCGAAAAGCTTTACAACTCAAACCGCAATTCAAAATTCAGTATAATTCAGTTTATATTCTCAAAATAAAATTCGGTCTTTCGAAGTTCGCCGTATCGTAACGAAACTATTAAAACAAAAAAAAAAAAAAACAAGGCCCATTTTTCGCGAATGTAATGATCCAATCACCATAATCCGATTTTGGTGAAAACGAACTTTGAAGAAATAGCAGTAAAAAAAAAAACATCCTACACCGAATTTCTCTACTCTCAAAAATTAACTACTAAGACGCGGACAAACTCCATTAAAAAAAAAAAAAAAAAAAACACTTTCAAGGCAAGAACGGGACCTCAATACTGCTTCGAACCGATTAAAAAATAAAATTCATTTGGTGATCGTTACAAAATCGATTCATTCCAAAGGATTAACGATTCTCAAAGCGAATGATTCTTACAGCGGGGAGTTTACTGAACGCACTCACTTACTAAATACAGTCTTGATCCTCCTTAAACTCAATAAATAATACCCATTTCGTTTTCCGTCCCGAATTTATATTATTAAGAAAAAAAAAAATAGTAAGAAAAGCATTCAGTTTACATCCTCCTTTGGATTAGGAATCAAACTTATAACTGACTATGAAAACCAAATTTTAAAAAAAAAAAAAAACCTAATCTGAACCTTTAACTGTTTTTTCCCTCGAAATGAAACCTTAAGACGATAAAAACTTAAACCTGAAAATGAGTCCTCTATAAAAACTGAACACAGTTGAAATAGTAATACTCGTAAAACTAAATAAACAAATCGGAGCTACTAAGACTGACAAGCTAAATTAGTTTGATTGGAACTACTACAATTAAATAAATAATAATAATTAATTACCTATTTTTCCATTTCGACTATGATTGTAACACATCCGCGTGATTCGGAATCGCTAAATTATTAACAAAATGATTGCTTAACCCTTCAGTCCCCTGATTTAATAGCACTGTTTGAGTCAAAGATTTATTTACATCGTGCAAAGTCTGTTCTAACTGATTTATATTACTAAAACCATTCTGATAAAATACTGGAACTAAGGTTTGTGGAACTTCTAAACTCGCAGTGACTTCTGGTAATTGAGCTAGGGTTTGAGCTATTGTCTGTTCGTCGAGCAACGTGTCCAGAATCCCCTGAGTTTGGGAGAGTTTCTCCAGGGACTTGACGTCCTTGTCGACGGCCTCGAGCGCCCTTTCCAGTTCCTCCGTCTCCTGAGGCGTCGGCTCGTACTCTTCTTTGTCTTCTGCAAAAAAGGGGCGCTCATGAGAACTCCTTCCCAATCTCAAACCTCCCTTTCAAAAAATTACCCGTGAAAAGGTCGTTAAATGCATCCGCCGGAATATGATTCAACACATTGGTGAAGTCGTGTTCCTCCAGTAACTTTGTGGCCTGCGTCGCGAGCTCTAAGGGTAAGTCTTCCGCGATGGCTAACACTTCCTCCCCCACTTCAACCTCTTGAGATTCTGCAAATGAAAATTCTCACATCGCATCACAACGACAACTGAATGCCACGAGAAAAAATAAATTCCTCACCGTCAATGTCGCATTTGGAAATGACTTGTGGTGTTATTTTCGAGAGAGTGTTTTGTCGTTTCAAATGATCGAGTTCGTCGACGTGTTGTTTAACTGAAATTGAGAATATTTGATTGAAAGGGTCTCCATTCTGAGAGAGATCGAGGGAATGAGTCGTTTGCTCACCGAAATTAAAACTGTGAGAGTCGCTGAGGATTCCGGTGGCGTCGCCCGATGTCTCTTTCCTGTCTTTCTGGGCAGATCGTTTCCTCTTCCTACTTCTTCCAGACCTGGTGATGCTCCCCGTGGAGGATCTGCTTCGCTTCCGCGGTTGCGAGGGTCGGCTCAGTGGCCTTGAATTCATTACTTTCTTTGGTAATTCTGACATATTCTGCAAAATAATCCGATCCACGTGTAAAAGTTAAGCCTAACGGGAGTGAGTGTTAAAAAGTGTTCGAAAAGTATTCAAAACTCGAGAGCGGACTTTATTTACTTCGAACACTGGAGTTTAAAACCTAAACCCGAAGAGTTTCGATACAAAACAAGATGGCGTCAAAACTAATTTAAACCCTTTGCATTTATATGTCGCCTGCGGACCAATTTGAAAACTTTCACTTTCAACATGAAGGGAATAAAACTTTTCCCTCTACACAAGAGAATATTAATTTAATGTGCCAAACCTACTGTTAAACTGAAACATTTCTAAACTTTGATTAAAATAATATAAACTCTTTATGTATGCAGTTATTATAATTATAAAAAAAATATGATTCATGTTTAGCAAATTATAGAATTTTTATACAAATACACAGGGTGACAATTGAGAAGTTGCTAAAAGTATACGCATCTCTTTCCTTCTCTATGGATCATACAAAAAATTCGAATGTTGTCAGTTTATATTGAGACAAAACAAATGTAGAAAAATTGTATCTCTTCGAGTGCTTTTCTATTATTACAGCGCTCTTAGAAGATAAAAATAAAAAAATTATGAAGCTTTCAAATTTTTTTACTTCTTTCTCAGAGTAGTTGATAACTTCATCAATTATTATACTTTTGATGATCTTCTTAATCCTTCATACAAAGCCGCAACAGAAGATAAGGTTGCTGAGGTCGAAGTACATTTCAAAAGAGACACTGAAATCCATTTCAGATAAAAATAATAATTTGACGGATATAATATGTGTTTTAACTTCCCATTTGTCGCCTGCACAGCGGAATATTTATTAAAAATCAATTTGCAAAAAACGCAAAGGGTAACATGTAATTTCAGGTGTGTGAGTCCTCCGTGAGGGAGAAGAAATCAAGTGAATACCTCCAGTCTTTTATGTTGCAAACATAGCGGACTTTCCCAATTTTGGTTCAACACCGCCGCCCGACAGGTGGTGTTATCGCTTCGGCGAGCCGAGCAAGCAGTGAACAACAACTGATCGTTAGAGCAAGTGATATGTTGTTGACAGAACTTGACGCAAGGCATCGCCTGTTCTTGGCATTTTTCACCTGATTCGGGGTCGGCGAAGGTGCACAACGCCGGCTTTAGCAAATTAAAAGGTTTTACCCTGGGAGAAAAAAATTCCATTTACTAACCCCGCAGCCGAGAGCGGAGACGAACGCGAATCCACGCCCTTACCTCGACATCTTTTTTCGATTGCTAAACTTTGAATTTTCCAGTCTGATCAGAAAAGCTGTTAAATTGGGCTGTTTCCTCGCGCTTTCCACTAACAATTCAACTATTTTATCTCTGTACTCATCCTTGTACCTCCACTGCAGCTGCTTTATCTTGTGCCTTAATTCGACCTTAAGCTGTGACAGCTTTGTGTCCCGTCTTCTGTCGTTATTTGACACTGAATCATAGTCATTGCATACAGAAAACCAATAATTTTGAAACAGCAAACATTCCGAATTGGAATTCTCATCGAAATCTCCCTCATTTAAAGCCAAACCTACAAAAACCAATTCCATTATACCATTTTTACCAAATTTAAAAAAAAAAAATGAACACTGAAATGGGCAACCAACCAAAGTGATGATGATCTCTTTTAAGTCCTTTTAGTTTATTTCTGATGTCCCATATCCTCTGCAGAGATTCATGTTTACTCTGTTCTAAAGACTCTGTCCGCGATTTTGGAGTGGTTAAAACTGTAGTACTCCCAGTCTCAATAAGTGATTTTGTATTGTCAGTTTTTAATGAATTCGTCTCAGAACTCCTTGAATTTGCTAAGTTACCACTACTCAAATCCTTGTCGTTTCCGTGATTTTTTATTCCTGACAAAAAATTAGAAATTTAAAAAAAAATTCACACATATGTTAAACATGAGTGTAAACAAAAGGAAATCTCACCTAATAATGATTCTTCCAGCAAACTTTTCCTTTGTGCATTCTTATTAACAGAGTTCGAAGTGAGTGCGCCATCGGACTCTTTCTGAACAGTTTTCACCATTCCAAAGAACTGTGCTTTTGGAGAATTCCTTCTCACTGTCTGTCCAATGGACCTATTCAGCAAGGCGTTTTTCTGGAGCTGATTCAACAGTGATTTTCCTTTTGGAAAGTTCTTCTGTTTGCTCTCGACTGCTTTCTTTTCCATTTTTCCATTTCCTTGCTTTTGTACCTGCGGCTGACCAAAACTGAAAGGTTTCCCTGATGAATTTCTCCCTCCTTTCAATGAGCTATTCATGTAGGCTGCTTTCAAGTTTTGCAGTTTTGATTTCCCTAACAGTTTATTGAGAATGGGCTTATTATTGGAGGGCAACTGAACTGATGACAATGGCCTTCCATTTTTCACATTGGACATTTTTAATCGATCCAATTGATTTCCCTGCTGTATTTTAAATGCAGTCAAATTCATATTTGCAGAGAGGGAACTATCTGATGCATACATAGGAACAGCAATCTTTGCTAATTTCATACTCTTGTTTAAGTTACTTGTGACTTCTCCATTACAGTCTTTTTCCTCACTTAATACATTCATGGAAGATGGCGGTCTTACAGACCTAGAATGCATAATACTTTTTTGTGCAGTGACATTATTAATTTTTTCATTTCCTGGAAAACTCTTTCCAATGGAATTTACAGGACTTAAAGCTTTGTTTACTGACTCATTATATTGTGAATCAATTTCACAAAATGTGTATGGGTCAGTCAATTCTAACTTATCATTTCTACTTCCCCCATTTTTTAATAATACTTTCAGTTTTTCTGAAAACTTTAATTTTTTATCCTCCAAATTTGAATCAGATGAGGTAAAATTTTCACAATTATTCAACTTAAACTGCTGCTCCAACCTTGTTGATGTTTCTAAAGCACTTGAACCAAACTCATTGTTGAATTTTCCATTGTGCAGCGGAAACAAATTTGTTATTTCTTGATTATTTACTTCACATTCCACTGAATTATCAAAAGTGTCTAATAAGTAATTAAAACTCATTGTATTAAACAGTCATTCCAAAATATGATATCATTACTCTTAAAGACCACGTTTTGTAAGGCAAAAAATACATATTCTCCTAAAACAAATAAAAATTATCAGAAACATTATTTTTATTTTAATAAAAAATATAAAGAACTAAAACTTTTTTAAGATTCTACAGATTTTCTAAGATTCTTCTGACAACAAATCATACAAATCATTGACAATACAAATGAATATCATTAAGGTTAAAAATCATTAAAAAACTAAGCAAATGAAAAATTTTAATGAAAGAACTTTAATATTTTGAATCAGAGATTTGTTCTAACATTGAAAAATAAATATCTGATGGTTTGTAAAAGCTAAAAGGAAATATTTTAACAAAATAAGAGAAGAAAACAGAGCTGCACCTCAACTTATAAATGATCAAATAGTGAGAACTGCCAGAGTATAAAAACTTTACATAAAAGTGCAACGAGTCAACGTAGTTTCACTTCAATAATCATTACAATTAATTAATATCGTAAATCAATCACATCTGCTAAAACATGAAACACTTTGAATGCTGCACTAATTAATGTTGGGTGTATCTTTATTGACATTTTACAAAGCACCTTATTCATTAAATATTTCCATTCAATGGTTTGTTTTAGAATACTTACGCCCAGAAATATAAAATACTAACATTTAAAACACTTTCACGCACCACCACGCATCCGTGGACTTTAAACATTTACAAGTAATTGTAGGAATGTCAAAAGTCTGACAAGACATTCACTAAGATAAGCCAAAGTAATTGTACTTCGATCGAGCTAAATCAAAAACACATACACTAAATTTAACTTGTTAACATCTCATCGCACGAAGTTTGTACCGTTAATGTTTAATTGTAAATTGAAATTTGGCAGTGATATGAGACTTATAGCATTAAATAACAAAGAAAACTTGTCAATGGTCCAACAAAATGGCGGACGCGGAAGGTTACATCAAAATAAACATGGGTGAGTAATTTTTTTCCTTTAAGTACTCAAATGAATAGGCAATTTTAGGCAAAAAATGTTTTTAAAAATATATTTACGCAAAATGCTATTTATCTAGCGTGATTTTAGAAATGGAAATAGATTATTTAAATTTATTAAGGGTACTATTTTATGTCAATCAAACGAACTGCAAATAAAGTTTAGAAACATTTTTTGAAACAATTTAAGAATATTCGCGGCAAATTGAAGCAGAAGATAAACTAAATATTTAAAACTGAAATAAACAAATACAAAAAGGAATCATGGATTTAAGATAAACAGGTACTTTAATTTTTCAAAAAATTTTTTTAATTATTTAAATTAAATTAAAACTTTATTTAGCTGATATAGTTTATACATCGAGCATGGTTCCTTCAAATATTAGATATTATTGGGATAAATGAAGTTCTAATTTAATTTAAAAACTACATTTAATTAATTCCATCGTTTCAACCTTAATAATAGAAAATTACAACATAATTCTTTTTTAACGCAAATTAAGCAATGACTAATCAAGTTTTTAAATACACACGAATGTTTTCAAAATCTTTTCAACTTAATTCCTGTGAAAGTTATTTTTGTAAGTGATATTTCTGGAAATTAAATTTTCGTAATTATAATTTTTATGTCTTGTAGAAATATTAATTTCATGTAGAGTGGTTTAGCAAACTTATTTAGCAAGTTTATTCAAGCTGACATTGCTGCAGATTTATTCATTCTCAAAAACTGAGGTTCTGTATTAAACAGTCAGACAATTTTGAAATTTTAAAGTAATTACAAAGTCGGCATGCGACGTTCACGTGAATGAACCATGATTTGAGGATAATAAATGTTTTAAGCAGATTTACATCTGCTTAATTAATGTTAATGAAACATTTGAAAGAGAAGAGACATATGAAATAAAATGTTCAATGACCTCCTGTTGTAATTGTTTTAGCAGATATTCAAACAATATTTGAGGCATTAAGTTTCTTTAAATCTATTACATAATGACAAAACAATGGATTTTCTTAAAAGCAAAAATTTTAACACATCAATTAAATTTAAAAATGTTTTATTGCTGTTTTTTTTATTTTACAGAACTTTTAATTGGTTTTTAAACAATGCCACTGGAGTCAATGCAGTCAAGCACCACCAAGCCCCTGAAGAATAAAAAAACTACCATTCCCAGGGCTCTTAGCACCATTGAACCAGATTCACATCAATACCATTCATCAATTTATAGATCTTATTTTGAAGGAGAAACAGTCATTCCAGCTTTCCTAAAAGCAAGGCTTAATGATCTCTTTTCACAAATTGAAAGGGAATTTGAAAATTTATATGCTGAAAACCTTTCATGTAAGTTTCTATTGATAATTATACCTTTTAAAAATATTAGGAACAATGGTTGTTTGATTATTTCTCATATTATTTGGTCTTTAGCTGTAGATTTATTTTTATGTTTTGATTTAATTTCCAGTACAGGAAAAAATTGAAGTGTTAAATGAAAAATTAGAGAAGGAAACATTCAGCACAGACAGACAGAATGATTCTATTGAATTAGAAAGCACATCCTCCAAAACAAACTTCACTAAGTCTAAAAGTAAGTTTTTCTTTTCTAAAAAAAAATTTATTGTTTTTAATTAATAATTTTTTCTCAGTATCTGCAGCACAGAAGTTTAAAACAACTCATAAATTGAAAGCTCAAACCAGTAAAATCGTATCGAGTTTCAAAAATCCAACGGTCAGTTGCTCAGTGGTTCGCGAATTTCCCGGACACAAAGATGGCGTTTGGGAGGTTGCCGTTGCAAGACCTGGACATCCTTTAATTGGAACTGCATCTGCAGGTGAATTATTCTAACTCAGTTTTTAAATTTCATCTCCACAGGAGGATTAACACAATGGGATTACTGTTTCAGATCATAGTGCTTGCATCTGGAGTGTTGACAGTGGGAGATGTTTGTTACAGTATCTCGGACATAGTGGATCTGTTAATTCGATTTCCTTTCACCCCAGCAGAGATTTAGTGCTTACTGCCAGTGGTGACCAAACAGCACATATTTGGCAGGCTGTAGTCAATTGGGATCAATTAGTATGTAGCCTGATAGAATACAGTTCTTAGAGAAAGTCAGTTAACTTTATGTTAATTTTTTAGAAGTCGCATTCATCTGAGGAGGATGGAGACACCCTAGAAAAAGATGAGTTTAACGATGATTTAAAGATATTCGATGGAAGTCCAAGCCTGAGGACTCCCCTGAAGGAGTTGTCAGGGCATTCGGGAGTGGTCGTGGCTGCTGATTGGCTCCCGGCGGGGGATCAGGTGATCACCGCCTCCTGGGACAGAACTGCCAGTTTATACGATGTCGAAACTGGAGAACTCGTGCAGTCGTTAGGCGGCCATGATTTGGAATTGACGCATACTTCTGCTCATCCTGTCCAGCGTTTAGTGGTCACTTCGTCCAAAGACACGACCTTCAGGTTGTGGGATTTCAGGGAACCCATTCATTCTGTTTCGGTTTTCCAAGGCCATACGGAGTAATTATGCTTTCATAATTAAACCTCTCTGATTATTCTTGTCATTTTGATTATTTATATTTTTTTACGCAGCACCGTAACTTCAGCGGTTTTCACGAAAGAAGACAAAGTTGTCTCCGGGTCAGATGACAGAAGCGTAAAAGTATGGGACATGCGGAACATGAGATCGCCACTTGCAACCATAAGGTCGGATTCTGCCGTCAACCGAATCGCAGTGTCCGCGACGGGAGTGATCGCCATACCTCATGACAACAGACAAGTTAGGTTGTTTGATTTGAACGGACAGAGAATCGTCAGGTTACCAAGAAGCAGTAAGCAGGTAAGCGCAGAAGTTTAGGTTTCGATCCTTCCTCGTAAGCGCACTTCACTTATTCCGTGAATTTCATTTCAGGGTCATAGAAGAATGGTGAGCTCTGTGGCCTGGGCGGATGACACAACAAATATGAGCTGTAATTTCTTTTCCTGCGGCTTCGACAGACTTATTATTGGGTGGTCAGTGCAGCCTTGCAGTAAAGATTCCTAATCATTTGATAGAAAGCGTACCTGAGTTTATGGCCTAATCACTTTTATGTTTCGTCTGCTCGTCAGTATTACTTAACAAAACTCGCAGCTTTTCTTATCACAGCAAAAGCAGAAAGCTCTTCTTATCACTTTATTTCTCACTGTGCGTTAATTTAAGGTAAAATATTGGATGGAACTTTTACTTAAGCTGTTTCCTGAAATTTTCTTTTATAAGTTTTTTTGAAATGCACGGTCTGTTCGAAGATATTATCGTAGGAATTTACTTATAGGGTTAAATTTTGTTCAATTTTTACTAATTTGCAGTAATATATTTGAAATGTGTAAAAAACAACATTTTTTTCCTGTTTATTAACTCCAGAATGCTTTATAAGACATCTTTTTTAATTGTCAGTTAAAATCTCCGTTCCTCACCTAATATATATTTAAAAAAAGTAAAATACAACTTAAATTATTTTAATTATCAGAATAGTAGTTTTAAAGTTTAGATTACAATATTCGTTGACCTAAAACTTCAACTGGACTTCTTTTAAGCTTTTCCGAAAGATTTAAACACAAAATCAGTAAAACCAATTTGTGCTGATAAATAAACTACTGCCCAGATCGACGGAGTAGATAATAACGGCCCTGGATACACCATTAGCTCTCAAGAAAGATACAATCAGTTATTAGGCGTCGGATTGGTGATTAATTTATCAAAGTAAAAATATTAAAGAGTGAATCAACGGAACACAATTCTATCAGTCATTGAAATTTCACTGAATTCCATTCCGTTAACGAATAAAAAATCTCAATGAGGATTATTTATTTTTAAAATATCGTAGAAATTATTTTGAATTTTTATGGAGGAAAAAAGACTAAAAGGAAAATTCAATGAATAAGTCGGAAATTCAGTAACAGTTTTTACGAGTGCGTATAAGTTTCTGTTTTGACTCGCGTAGTTTTTCAGTGAATCATCAAAAACAAAAGGAAACATCCGGTAGCTTTTACCAATTACACATCAATAATGGCGAAAACTTATGATTACTTATTTAAATTACTTTTAATTGGGGATTCAGGGGTTGGTAAGACAAGTGTTTTATTTAGATTTTCAGAAGATGCCTTCAACACTACATTTATATCAACAATCGGTACGTAATGATTCAAACAAATGTCATTTTTGGGAAATGTTCATTTTTTTTGTGTGAACTGTCCGGACACCATAGGTTTCCAGGACACAGTTTTTTTTTTAATAACCGCACTTAATTATTTGTATTTGTTGAAAATGAATTAAAAAACTAAAAACAGAAGTTGCATCATACTCGTTTGAGGGTTCGTTCAGAAGGTTAAAAAGCATAACAGAATTATTTACTTTACTGCCTTTTAAATTGATAGGGTTCATTGGCAGTTGTCATTTTTAAACAGATTTTGGTTTATTACTCGATTTGTTTTTTCAACATATCCCGGAGTTTCAACACCGATTAACCGAAAACCTTCCATATGAAAGCCCCACGGGAGTTTCCAGTGAGAATATAATGAGTGCAGATGTGACAGATTGTGTGTTGTTTCATTTCAGGTATTGACTTCAAAGTTAAAACAATAGACGTAGACGGGAAAAAAATAAAGTTACAGATATGGGACACAGCCGGACAAGAGCGTTTTAGAACAATAACAACTGCTTATTACAGGGGGGCAATGGGGATTATGTTAGTCTATGACATAACAAATGAAAAAAGTTTTGAAAATATTAAGAATTGGATAAGGAATATAGAGGAAAATGCATCTGCTGATGTGGAGAAAATGTTGTTGGGAAATAAATGTGAATTAGAAGAAAAAAGACAAGTAACTAAAGAAAAAGGGGAACAGTTAGCTATAGAATATGGAATTAAATTTATGGAAACAAGTGCTAAGACTTCACTACATGTTCAGGAAGCATTTTACATGCTTGCCAGGGATATTAAAGCAAAAACAGAAAAAAAATTGGTGAGTGTTATGTTTTACTTTTCCTTTTTTTTTGTATTTATATCCAAAGCAAAAAGTCAGTTTCATTGCATTGAGCCGATTCACAAAAATGAATCATTTTTAATGAAACAAATTAAATGTGAACTTCCTTTCCAAGTGGGTGTTTTGCTTAATTTATCCTCTCATTTTGGTAATTTACAATTTGAAATTATTTCAATTCTCAGACAATGTTGCTTTATTTGTCATAAAAGAAAACTCTGCTTTTTTGTGATAACTCAAATAACTTTTTAAGGTATTGGAATGTTTCCGTTGTCATTTCACTGTTATTAATTTTATATTTTATTTTTATATTTAATTATGCTGGAAACATCAGAAGGTAATGTATGAGACATTTATTTTGTAAGTTTTTTCCTCTTTTCAAAGTGTTGTTAGATTAGTGAAAGGATTGTGAGCATTCAAAGGTTTCCTCAAAGGAACACCAAAAAGCAAAATGGCTTAATTTGATTTCTTAACAAGCAGTGGGCCTTGAGTCGTTTATTAACCACTTTAACGGGACCCTTATTGTTGAAGAGTTCAAAGTTCAACCGACAAAGCCTACGGCCATTTTTGAAATGGATCGTGTCACCTTTAGTGCTAATTAAACGAGAATATTTAGGCTTAGGTCGGGTTAAAAATAAACGGGCTCAACTCAAAGGTTTGGAATTTGGGTTTGAATGGATCGTGAGATAGATTAACGGTTGCCATTTTGAGTTTTTAACCCTTTCACGGGGGAAACGGAAGTTCCGGCCGTAATTGGGTGTTTTTTTGGTTTGTACAGGAAGCAAGCAATCCTCCAAAGGGCGGACACCAACTGAAACCTTCGGACGCGCAAAGAAAACCAACGAGTTGGTTGTCCAAATGCTCAATACTCTGACCGCAGTTAAGTGCCGAAATTTTTTAATAAAATTTTTATAATAAATGTTATTGTTGGAATCTCCCAGTATCATCTCACGCCAGGATATAAAATATTTATTCCATTTCACATTATTTACTCGAATAAATATTTTATGCGATCGCCGTTTTTGTAAAAGTATACTTTTTTTATTCCTTCTTCTGTTTTATTTCAAACAGCCTTTTTTTTATTATTTTACGAAAGAATAAATTTTGAAAGTGAATGTTTAATTAATTGAGGGTCAGAGGGTTTCACATTAATTAACTTTACGTCATTAAAAAGGTAACTTTTGATTGGTCCGCGTTGAATATTTCCTTTTTTTTTTAAATGCTACAGTTTTATGGAAAGCACAAAATTTTTTTCCTCGCAATAATGTGAGAAAGCTGTAATGACAGGAGCGTCGCAGTAAAATTTCAACACTCGTTCAAAGGAAATAAAGATAAGACGATGGATTATCAGGCAGTAAAAGAATTTTTTCCGGAAGTGCGTTTTTCTTCGCCAGATGGGCTTTTTTCATAGAGAGAGAGAAACCAAAACGAATGAATTTTAATGAGATGGAGAGTAAATTAACATTTGCCAATTTGCGGTCTGAATCAGAATTCCAAATCCACGGCCGCCATTTTAAACAATGAGTTTTTTATATTGGCATTTAATCCTTTTAAGAGGAAAAAAGCCTTTTTAAATTGGAAATGAAAAGATAACGATTCGTTTGTTTTATCTCATTTCATAATCTGAATTGTAGTGAATTTTCTTAGAATTGATTAAACCAGGGATGAGCAATCGTTTTTAATCAAAGGGCCAATTTAAATTTAAAAAGTTTTCCTAAATTAATAATTAATAATTTTCGTAATTAAAATTAATATTTTAGAAATTGGGCACTGCTTTTTGATCCAAACTGACAACAAACTGCCATTTTATTGTATTTATTTTTTATCACAATATTTATAAAAAATAAATTCAATTTTAGAAATGCTTATGAATATGTTTAACCCTTTGAGTCCTTGCGATTTTTTAACTCCGCACAACTTGGAACCACCAAACGAAATATTTTCATACAATTCCACAGACACTAATTTATATTTTTATAACTACAATTTACCCAATCTGTATATCAAAATTTAAAAAAAAAGGGTGGTTTCAAACCGGTTTCTTTTTTTATTAAACTACCAAATGTAATTTTTCAATGTCAATTATTAAATTTCCTGTTTGAAAAAGTCCGGGCTCAAAGGGTTAACCAGCCATGTGTTGCTCATCCCCGGATTAATGTTACAACTTGTGTGAAACGACAAATGATGGTTTTTAGTTGATTATAAATAAATAAATAGGCTTTGCGATCATTTTTATCCGAGACAATGGGTACTTGGGTACTTGGGGGATCTCCTCGGTCGTTGATTGGCTCCTTCGAAAGCCAATTAGGAGATCAATACTTGCCATAGTTAATTAACTTTCTGGAAAAAGTGCAAAACATGACCGAATTTTATGTTTCTTTTTTTTTTTTCATTTATAAAGAATCTTTTTTGAAAAGTCTCGCGGTTTTTATTTTAGGTGTTTTTTCTGTAGGATTGTTTTGTGAATATCCCGTTTTATTTTTGTGAGAAATTCTTGTTTGTTTTTCTTTTATTAGTTTTGTTGACGCGTTGACCGAAAAGTTGATCGATCGCTCTCAATAACGAGCGCGAATATTTCGGGGGAAAAAGTAATAATAAGCAGCGTTTCCCGGTGGAAAACCGCTCGAAAAGGGAAAACGTTTCCGATTATGGAAAATTTAACAGCACTCATTTTGTTTCGGTTATGTTGTTTGAAAAGAGTTTTCAGTTAGTCAAGGCCGTTTATTGGATTCTGTAGGAACCGATTGTGTATATAAATAAATATTTATTTGGTATTTGTTTTCTCATGAGGACGATGACGAGGATGATTTCAATCATCTTTATTATTGGAACAATGTACTCATTAAATTAATTATTATAATTGATATTTGAGCAAAATGATCCTTAAAATTAAGCTGTGATTTTATAAGAAGAAACACATTGAAATAAACTAAGCTTATCTACATTGAGGTTTTTTTTTATTTTTATTGTAGCGATTTTTTCCCAGTGGGAGAAGAAACAAATGATCATCAAAGACGTGTAAGAACTATTTTTAACACTGGAAGCGCCGCAGGGGGTCGAAATGCTATATTTTCAACTTTGTTATTCCTGAATTACCCGGTCAGAATTTTTATTATTTTTGCCGCCTCCGAAAGTGTGCAAAACTTGAAAAAACTCGTTCATTGGCTCAAAAGATATTTTCGCCCCATTTAAAACCTCCGTTAAGGCTCAATTTACTTTTGCTTTATTGAAAAGTGTGACGAACTCTCTAAAAAGTGCCTTTCAGTTATTTGTAGACAATATTATGTGGATAAAATTACGTCAATTAAATATCCCAGACATTTTGTAATTTTAGCCCATACGAAACTTTTACTGGAAGGGTCATTTTGACCTCTTTCGGTGCTTTGAGATTGTTTTTTCGGCGCTCCAGCTGTTGAAGAAGTTACTACAATTTTTGCTGCTACCAAAAGGTTTGTTTTCAATCCACAGACATTTATAACTGAGAATCATTTTGAATTTTACATGAATTGTACTGCATTGTGATGATTTTTGTTTTGCAGTTACACTCATTTCTGACTTTTACAGTTGTTTTATTCTGTAATCAATTACCCATAATCAGTGCTGCAGACCTTGGAGTGTTATCAGCACTGTCCCCAACAGTGTGCAAATTGTTCATAATATTTTTGATCATAATGAAAAATAACACAAAACTTTTGCTAACTCTTTTAGTATTGAACAGGATAAAGATGTTTTATCAAGAAGTGCCTAACAATACTTTTTTAATTTCTTGAATAATTGAAAAAGATGAAAAGTGACTCTAAGTGGAACATGAAATGTTTTAGTGAGAAAAACTTTGAATATTTCACAATGAAAAGGAATCATTCCAAGAAAATAAAATAAAATTGTTTTTTGTTCACTGTCATAAGGAAAATGGATTTTTGCAAGTTACGAATCCTGTCAGATATATAATGTCAAGGACAGATGTTGAGTAAATATAAAATAATGAATATAATTTACATAAGCAGTGGCAAATATTAGGAAAAGGAAAAAGTCAAAGAATACTCTAAAAAGAGGAAGAATGAAACTGAAACTTATAATTTGCCAAAATTACAGGAAATAATTCAGCCATTATAAATGTAAGTATAACTAATTTTAAATAAAATTATATTTGTCATACTAACAAAATATGTTATAATCAACTGTCAACTTCTTTATGTTTATTTGAAACTCTTTCCTTAATATATAATTCCCATTCATGATTAAATTTTTTATATAATTTCATTGCAGTCTTTGCATCTTCAACGGAACAGTGCTCACCTTCCTGAACAGTCTCATTCAAAAAGTGTTTTGCCAATCTTTTTAAGGCTGGTGTTTTTGAATCAGATATTTTCCTAAATGGAGGATAAGCACTCGTATCCCTAACGAAAATGTTTTGATATTTCATTCTCAAAACCCTTAAATCGTTATGCACAGCATGCCCTACTAAAATTTTATCTTTAAATATATTTAAAACCTCTTTCCTAACCATTTCGTAATCACAGGCGTCTCTCAAGTTTTCCTCCCGAATTCCACTGAATCTAGTCCTGTAATCCCCCACTGCGGACGTCGGTTTAACGAATTTGTCATAAATACACTGCAAATTGTAGTTGACTATGGAGACTCTCGCCAGCATATCCGCACCGTTCAAATCTGATACCATTTCACAATCGAGGGAAAGAACTTTTGTGATTTCCGGTTTATGTTCCGGTTTCTGTTTCTCAGGAACGTCAGATTTCTGTTGGGGCTTTTCGCACAATTTCAATAATTTTTTATTCATTCCATTTGATTTTAAAAAATTAATCCAGTTACTTGAAGCCTGTTGTTTCGATAAAGAGGGCACCGCTTTCGGCAGACGATTCCCCATTTTGACTTTTTTTTTATTTTTTTTCGTTTTATTATGTTTGTTAAACTTTTTTTTCGTTTTATTACGTTCACTACACTTTTCTTTAGACATTACCAATTATATTTTAACAACGTGCTTGAATCAAAACACAACCTCCATTTACAAAATGGTTTTTCTAGTGCCACGTCGAGAAGATATTTCGGAGAAGTTCAATTTAATATTTTTTTAAAGTGTAACACGGGGTAATAAACGATATTAAGTGTTTACGGTGCTAGTGAGTGTTTGTAAAAAAATATGTCGTGAATTTTTATTTAGACATAATTTAATATTTACAACTGAGGGGAATTCGATAACCAGAGTTTATGCGATTTCCATTTAACTATAAATGAAATAAACAGTTCAGAAGAAACAACTACTGTTCTCATTGAATTAATTATATAGAAATTAAGTGACATCGCTTGAGAAATTTTACAACAGTTTCACAGTAAGGTAAGCTTTAACTCCCAAAGGGGTTCATTTTTGGTTATTTATTTAAAAACTCATTTTTTAAGTTTTTTCATTCTCATTTGATGATTTGGTGTTATGATGAAGTGATTATTTTTGTCATAAAAAAATATTTTTTTAGAATGTTCTCAGTATTTTAAATGATCACTTTACAACTTTTCAAGGTTAATCATAATTGAGAGTTTTTTGATGAACCCCTGCAGAGATGTAAATCAGTGCATCACAAGCTTCTTTGAATTTTTTTGGAAACCAGAAGGGTTAAACTCAAACTAAATTAAAAGCAAATGATTTTGATGATTGACATTTTCCCCCCAATTTTTCATCTGAGTTTCTCCAACTTTTGTTTTCCGACTTTAAAACTTTAGATCTTAATAAATCACTTTTTTGATATTCAGTTTTAAAAACTCAATTTATTTTTCATTTGAGTAAAAGTTGAGGTTATAACAACATTTTGTATTAATGAAACCTCCTGCAGACCTATTTCTCAAATAATATTTTTTATGCTATAGTGTTAAGCTTAAGATAATAAATAATATTTTGTTTCCATTAAAAAATGGTTATTCTTTAAAAAAATTATAACCAGAGTTAATTAATTGCATAATCAATGCAAAATTATGTGGAAAAATTGTTATAAAATAAAATTAAAACACTGGATTGTGATGTGAGGTTTTTCAATAAAAAATAATCCAGGCCACCTCTGGTTTATTGCAGTTCCCCCAAAACAAAGAAGACAACCATTGTGGGGATAAAAATATATTTTGTCAAGAATTTATATGGAAAATCCTTTGCCGGCACTTTGATGAATTTAAGATCCATGATAGTTAAAACGTCGAAAAATGGCTCAGGTAGTGGCACTTTGCAAGTGAGCATCTGAAGGGAAAGCCATTTGACCAAGTTCTAATTTGTAGGTACATAATCGACGGCATCGCGTCTCAGATGACCCCACAGCGGAACAACGTGAAAGGCTTCTTCGTCCCCCCGATAAAACGTGTAGGCAGAGAACGAGGGACTTTTTTTGGGACAGCCAAGAGAAAACTTGCTTAACTAGAACTCCTTCCAACTGGCTGGCCATCTCTTTTTACTATGCGCTTTTCTTGGGAGGGGTGTTCCTCGTTTTTTTTCTCTCCATGCAAATATCGGAAAATATAGCCCAGAAAGACCCGAACAGGCCGCAGTATATCCTCGAGGACTCTCCCATAGGGACATCACCCTGCGTTAATTTTTTCCCCCTGATCGAATCCCGCAATCTAATATGGCTTTCCGCGGACAAGCCCTACAGCCCATACGTGGACGAGATCACGAGAACATTCAAAAAGTACAAGAAAAAGAACAAAAAGTTCAACACGACCGGTTTCGGGGAGTGCAGTGCCCCTCCCTTCGGCTACGACAAGAGAACCCCCTGCCTCTTTTTCCGGCTGAACAGGCTCCTCATGTGGACGCCATCCCCCTACGAGAAGGGGGATGACCTGCCCAACGACATGCCCGCGGAAGTGAAGACCCTCATTGAGAGCACCGCCACCCCCAAGATCTGGTTCACGTGCAATGGGACCACGGCCAAAGACCGCGACCACATAACCCAGGCCTTTTTCAACGTGATCGGGGAGAAAGCGTTCGATCCTTCGGCCTTTCCGTACACGAAACAAAAAAACTATGTGGACGCCATTATCGCTATGAAGCTGAAAGACGCGCAACCGAGGAAGATTCTGTACTCGTTCACTTGTACGGTGTGGCTGAAGGACGTGAATGCGAGCAGAGTTGGCGTGGACGTGAATTATTATTTTGAATAGAAACCTTTTAGTAATTTAATTCTGTTTATTTATTTTGCTCGGGAAGAAAAAAGAATGTCCGGGAGGAAAAAACAAAGGGTGCTTTCGGAAACCGAGAAGAAAATTTTGAAGGAAGCTTTTGAGCTTTTCGACTCGAATAACGACGGTTACCTGGATTATTATGAGTTTAAGGCGTCCTCCAGGTGTTTGGGCTTTCAGATGAAGAAATCCGAGTTGCTCGTAATATTAGAAACATATGCCCGGGGTAATAAAAACATGATTTGTTATGAAGATTTCTACGAAGTGAGTAAGTAACACTCGAGATTGAGGCCCTCATGCAGCGTATTTCTGACTTTCCCAGGTTTTCTGACTGCACACAACTTTTGGTTTGACAGTAATGTTTCCTTACTGCTTTTAACCCTTTGCACTTTAGGGAGGCGATAACTTAGATGTGGTACATGATCCTGGTTCAACAAAGGACCAAAGGCAAAGAATAGTTTCTCAAAAGCATTAGCTGATTAATCCTCAAAAAGCCAAAAAACAGCAGTGTAATGTGTGAATTATGTGAAATTTAATACGCTAAGCCTTTTAGTTTAATTGAAACATTTCTATAAATGGAACACAGTAATTTAGGGCAGTGGTTTCCAAACTTATTAGGCATACCGCTCCCCTTTCGGAAAAAAATATTACTGGGCGCCCCCTGAAGTTTTTTCAACTTTTAGTGCTTAGTTAAATGATTCTGCTGTAACAGCAATTCAAAGAATTCAGTGTTATAAAAATACATTCAGCGCCCTCTTTGGAAATCACTGATTTAGCTTATTTACGTCAACAGTTATTATAAGAATAGACGAATAAGCATAATTTTCAGATATTTAAGAATTATATAATGTACAATGTTTTTGGTAAATTGTACAATTGTTTAAGGCTATTTTTGAAAATTTTGGAAACCTAAATAATTAAACTGTTCATATTATTTACAAGTGCAAAGGGTTGATTTGTCCAAACTCATTTAAAGATGATAAAATAAACAAGGGGTGAAGCGAGGGGTCAGGCTATAATATGACATTGTACTTTCTTAGCTTCAGAAAAGCTACTTACAGCATTTTAGAAAGTTAATTAATATTTTAAGCAAAAATCCGATCCACTAATTAAATCCTAAAGTGTTGTGAACGAGAAGAGCAAAGCCTTATAATTTTTGTTTTGCCAGTGGAAGAGAAAATGGTGAAACGAGATCCGATGGATGAAATAAAAGAAGCTTTTAAGCTAATTGCAAATGACAAAACAAATACAATCACCTTCCGCGACCTTAAACACGCAGCTGAAAAAGTAGGCGCCGATATTCCCGATAGAGATTTGAGAAGTATGATCGAAGAATTCGATACGAAAGGAGAAGGAAAATGTAAGAGAAAAACAGCGGACGGTTTTGTCATTTCGTTTCAGAATAGGGGGTGAAAGATGGGTGGAATAATGGGGGAATAATGGACGATTTTGTTTGCGTTTCAGTGGACGAGGAAGATTTCATCAATCTGATCACAGGAGAAGCCTTCTAAGCCACTCTTTAACCCATGCCAGGGATCATCGAGGAACATTGTGAGTATGAGCACCCACGGGTCGCGAGGGAGAAGAAAAACTGAAAAAACTTTCTCCTTTCAGAACTCGACATGTCACACAGTACTTACGATTTCGAGCAGTCATACCGGAACACAGTGAATGAGGGAACACAAGCTTTGCTGAGGACGGGCGAAAGCCTTGCGAGGTCCGAACGCGTTGCCCTGGAAACCACAGAAGCAGGTACGGCCATCATATCAGAGCTGAGGACGCAGACAGAGTCACTGGAAAGAGCAAAAGGGAACCTTCATCATATGAACGAACAGTTGTCGCAGTCCCAAAAGGTGATTCGCACTCTCTACAGACGGGTCTTCACGAATAAATTCATTGTCATCCTCATAATAATTGTGGAAATCGGGATTTTGGGGAGCGTAGTGTACCTGAAATTCTTCAAGAAAAAATAGGGAAATGTTGTCGGTGCGTAACGTAGTTTTGGGAATGTCGGGGGGTTTGGACAGTTCCGTTGCGGCGATTCTGCTCAAAAAGAAAGGCTTCAACGTGATCGGACTTTTCATGAAAAACTGGGACTTGAATGATGAAAATGGCGCATGCACATGGGAGGAAGACCTCGAGGACGCCAAATACGTTTGCAAACATCTCAAAATGCCTTTTCAAGAGGTGAATTTCGTGAAAGAGTATTGGAATGACGTTTTCGTTAACTTCGTCAGCGACTATGAGAACGGTTTGACTCCGAATCCGGACATAATGTGCAATAAATTCATAAAATTCAAAGCGTTTTTCAACCACGCGATGGATAACCTCAAAGCGGACGCCATCGCAACCGGCCATTACGCCAAGACTTCCTTCGGGGACTATCTGGAAAATTACCAGGACGGCGTCAAAGTCAAGTTGCTCATACCGAGTGACCGCATGAAGGATCAGACATTTTTCCTGAGTCAGGTCTCCCAAGAAGCTCTGAGAAAGACCATGTTTCCCTTGTCCACTTTAACGAGGGCTCAGGTGAAGCAAATCGCCATTGAGCACGGACTGGAGAGAATCGCCAGAAAGCCAAAGAGCACTGGAATTTGCTTCATCGGAACGAGAAATTTTTCAAAATTCATCTCCGAATATGTCGTTCCGAAACCGGGGAAATTCATCAACATCTCGACGGGAAAAGTGGAAGGAAACCATGATGGCGTCCACTTGTGGACTCTCGGACAAAGATCGTGCTTACCTTCTTCCGGGGAAGCCCTCTACCTCGTGAAGAAAGTCCCAAAAAGCGCAGACATTTATGTCGCCCAAGGATGGAGTCATCCTTCTCTTTTCCACAGCATGTTCTGCACCGAAGCCCCCCATTGGATATCAGACCCCCCCGATTTGACATATAAATGCGATGTAGATTTTCGATGCCAGCACGGGAAGGCCCTCATCAAGTGCTCTTTGGTGGAGTTAAGTCTGAATACACTGTTTGGGTCCTTGCCACGGCCCCTGAGAGCCATAACTCCCGGCCAGTTTGCGGTTTTCTATAAAGATAATGAATGCTTGGGCAGCGCAAAAATTAATGATGTCGGCCCTTCTGAATATTCCCTCGGGAACACCATTCCTCCTGATTATAAAGAATATGATGAAGATTTTCCAAAAATTTGTGCTGCTGGAAATTAGTAATTACAATATTTTAGGTTGAGAATTCTCGCTAATTTTTGTTAAAGTTGTTAGTCAAAAAATTAATTTTTTTTTCATTTCACTAATTTATAATAATTGAAGAATGAAAATATGTAATAATAATAATACAGGTCTAAGACGTTTAAGTTAACGGTTTTTTTTTTGTATTCCAATCGGCATTATCTGTGTATTTACCTTTCTTTTCTTTTGGCAGTGTTGAAAGCTTTTCACAGAAGTTAAAATCTAGTAAACTCATTAATTATTTATTTTAATATAAATGCATTATTAAAAAGAAACGTTAATTTACTTTAAACCTTGTTAAAGTTGAAACCGAATTTCCAACAGCCATAGACGTACTCGAAGTTTGAATGAAGGAGACGTGGCATTAGACTAATTTATGTTTGCGGGCTTTCTTTTTGACATTAGCTCGTGTTTGGTTAGGATTTTTTAAAGCTCATTGTTTTTAAAATGCAGGTTCTCAGCGAAGCCAGGACTAAAGTTAATGGAAAGTTCCTCTCCCAATACAATGGGAAACCGGTGTCATTACTGGGGCAGGTTTTAAAGGTTTTTATAAATTTAATTTGTCGTACACTAGAAAAGTACCTTCATCACAACCAAACTAAAACGTTTCTCTTAAATTTAGGTTCACTCAAGTGGATCCTCGTTTGAATTGAAATCCACTGATAATCAGGTCATCACAGTTGTATTAAATGAACCCTTAACTGAAAATTTAGAAGGTTGGGTTGAAGTAAGAGGTACTGGTCAGGGTCGAAGTAACATTATCTGTCAACACATTGTTCACTTGAACAGTATTATCGATGATTCCTTTGGTGAGTGATTTTATTCACTGACATTTTCCTTTTTTTTATCTTATAACAGCAAAGTTCGTTTTAATGCAGATGTCGATCTTTATGATGACCTTATGGACGTTATTAATTCATGCAGCAATCCATGGGTAAATGCAGGAAAGGATTAAAATTTTTTAATTATAATTGTGGAACTTAGGATTAGTGAAAAAGAAGCATTTTTTATTAATTTTAATATAATTATACTGTACATATACTAATGCACTTATTCTTTTTTTGATAATCTTACCTGGTTTTACAAATAATTTATCATTCATGATTGTGAGATTGTATTTTTGATAAAATTTTATAAATATAATAAATGCAGTAAAAACTAAATCCCAGATTCAAGCTTTTCAAGTTAAGATTCTGCAAATTTTACATAATGATTTGTTTCATTTTCCAAGCCTTGTAGCATTGCATAATTATGGTTATCTTTTTAAACATGTTTAGATTCATTTGTATTGCTTATTTTACAACAATCCAATTAAAGAGGTAAAATTTAGTAAAAGTCAAAGGTGGACACCATAATTTTTAAAAGCACTCAAATGGCTTTTAATTAGGAGAATCAAAGGAAAGAATTAAAAAATAAGACAGAAAATAAAAACGCAATATTTTTATTCAAAACTTTTATGAGGCACTTGAATAATAACTCTATAAATACTGCCTCTACCACCTTAAAAGAGTTAAAATACTAATACTAAAATTAATTAAATAAGTATGAAATTAAGATTTAGCCAGAGCTAAAACATGCGCGATTACTTCGTCGACAGACTGATTGTTCAACAGAGTTTTTACGGCCGTGTCGTCAATGACGACGGTAAAAAGTAATTTTGCATTCTCCCGCAAACGATCCAAATCGGAAAGTTCCGGGTTATTCATGGGCTGATGGCCGCATCTCTTGATGACTAAATCTAAAACCCTGTCAATGGGAGAATCCGGGACGCCAAAGCTCTTGAGGGTCTCCTCATCGACGAGCAGCTTCAGGAGCTCCGACACCGCCTCCGGGAAGGAAGTTTCGCTCATGCCGGCTTTTGCATCGGCCAAGCTGTTCTTGTCGGAATTTCTCACTTCGTTCGTAATCGTCCACAGCTGGAGCTGGAGTTTTTTCCTTTCCGCTTCCACCAGTATTTCCTCCAGTTTATCCCGATGCTTTGCTCGCATGTGACGCAGGAGACAGTCTTGCCTTATGAAAGCTCTGTTGCAATAATTGCAAGCTCTCGGTGGTTCCTTCGTGTGCGTTAGCAGATGAATTTTCAACGAGGATTTCATCGAAAACCCTTTCGAGCAGACGTTGCAAGTGAAAGCTGAAATTCAAAAATTGAATTTAGATCGAATGGTATTAATAAATAGGATTAAGCAACTGCATAAGTACCTTTGATTCCTGTGTGGGTGAGAGTATGCCTGCTTAGGTCTTCTTTTCTAATAAAGTGCCGATCGCAATGTTCGCATTTCATCGGTTCCGCTCCATCGTGAAAATATTTCTTATGTGTATCGAGTCTGGATTTCCGATTGAAGGATTTGTCACACTCGTCGCATTTGAATCCGAATTCACCTGAACAAAATTACCACTTCAATGCCGATTGTCCTCACACGTCGCCGCATCTCTCACCTTACCTGTGTGGTAAAAAACGTGAGCCCTCAACTGAGACCCCTGAATGAATCCTTTTCCGCAATATTTGCACGTGAAAGGTCGAACTCCTGTGTGAAGTTTCCGATGACGATTCAACGTCTCCTTAGCAGCGAATTTCGTAAAGCACTGAAAAGAAAACCAATTTCCTTCATTATGTGGAATAATCCCTTCACACACCCCTTCACATGAACCCGATAAGCCTCACAACACCTCCAAACTCACCATTTCCACTCCTGATGAAAGCAAGAACAAACGGTGTTTCAGTAAAACTGGTCTTTGAACAGATCAACTTACAAATTCTTTCTCGGGGGAAATACTCACCTCGCTGCATTCGTATGGTTTCTCTCCCGTGTGTCTCCTGATGTGTTTTTTTTGAGCTCCGCTCGTCCTGAATCTCTTCTCGCAGTAGGAGCAGGGGTAGGGTTTGTTTCCAAAGTGCTCTTTCTTGTGCCGACTGTATAAGTGTGCGCCCAAAATCTCCTGATCGCAAAGATCGCAGTGATAAACGTTCAGCCTCTTATTCACTCCGGCGTGAGCTCTCAAATGCTCCCTCAGATTGTCCTTCCTGTTGAAGCCTTTCCCGCACACCTACGCAGCCATTTCCCATTTAAATCAGGGTTACCAACCTTCGGACGTTGAAAGGAAGCGACCGTTACCTGACAGACATAAGAGGGCCTCGGCAAGCCATCACAACCAGTTTGCAAGATGTGACGATCCAAATGGTACTTCCTCGTGAAAGTAACCTTGCACCTTTCACAGGACCAGGGTTTGGACTCTGAAAATGTTCAATGGTTTCAACTCCATCATGGAAATTAGGAAATTAAAAAGGAACTCAAATACAAACCTGAATGAGTCTGCATGTGTGCACTGAATGCATTTCTGTTTGGGAAGTTAAGTTTGCATTCTGGGCAATTAAATGGTCCTTCTTTTGTGTGCATCAACTGAAGATGCCTTTTCAAACTCTTTTTCAACTGGAATTTTTTCCCACATTCTGCACATTCAAATTCTCCAAGCTGTACAATAAAATACACAGAAAATTAAACCAAAATGTAGCACAACCAAACAAATCACAACAAAAACCAGCTGATTCACCTCATGGTTTGCACTTTCATCTTCTCCACAGCATTGACACTTTCCTTCAGGAACTGCTGCATCTGCTGAAGACTTTGTCCTGTCTTGTTTTGAACACCATCTGTCCATATGCCTTTGTCTACCCTGTGATTAAAAACAGAATTAGAAAGTGCAGTCACAATTTTAAGGGAGATTTGAATAAAACCTTACAAAAACAGTCTTGAATGTTCTAGGACAAGTAGCACATAAATACTCTCCATCTTCAGAAGCTACAGCCTGATCTTCAGCTGATTTTGATGAGCTCCCAGCAGAGGCTTCATTTTCTTTATTTCCGCCATCTGATCTGCCAGCTATGGATGATATTTAGACATATAATTTTGACACTGAATTCAGTTACATAACCAAATACTGGTTTTTTCAAAAAGAAATCCATACCTGATTCAGCACTTTTTAGGTTTTTGCTTGTTGAACGAGTACTTCTCCTTACAAATCCTTTGTAAATCTTCTCCTCTTTTATAATCTCGTCATCCTGTGTTATATCTGTAATAAAACAGATCAAATTATTCACCTTCTTAAATGATTATACCAATAGTTTGAAGCAGATATTGCAGAGTTTATGTTGTAACTCACCATAAGGATCTGTTTTTATAGTGGGAGCACTCTGTTCATTATTTTCTTCACTCATGATGCTTTTTTGTGAAGCTTCAATTCAATGATTTCACAGAATTCACTACCTGTAAGAAATAAATCCAACAAAATCAGTTTGCCTTTATATATTTAAACCCATTCCCTGTTAATAATAATTTTTACTTTCATTTCCAGGATGTATAAGTGTACTAATATGCAAGAGAGCCAGGCAGTTTTTGAAAGAACAAGTACGCACAGTGGGAAGGGAAACAAAGTAATTGGCAGTTTTTTCCCGGTTGCATTAGAGAACAGCTCTAAACTAATTACCAACACTGAGTGCATATACGCTCGAACACAAGCGTACTTCTAATTGCCTAAATGGAAATTTTGTGAGGCTTATTTTGAGTATTTCACGTAATTAACACTTAAATCCAATTTTTTATGTAAGAATAACTCAAAACTAGTGCTTGATAAAATACTCTTTTTTCAGTCAAGTAAAATTTTTAAAGCCTACTGAGGATTAGTTGTAAATTCATCCTAACTTTTAAGTTCTATTACCTCCGCGTCATCAAAATAATGAAGGTGGACTACTTTACAAATTTTATGCTTATTTTTTTAAAATATTACTCCAGATTTAACGTAAAAAAATAGCTTATACACAGAAAGGGAAGGAGAACATACCTTCAAAATAAAGTCACAAAAAAAGGACACTTTAAATGCTTACATGCTCAAAATAAATGTAAAAATTAATATTAACATTACAATAGGAAGTAACTCTCCATTGCATCTGAGAGTGGAGGCAATTTATAGCGAGAAATGGTTTAGAAACAGTTCGACTCGGAAATTAGCCGTTTTCATAGCAACCGCCATATCCAAATTCCATTACAAAAAATAAAACAGTGATTAAACTTATTTTTACAGTTAGCCAATCTCTTTTTTATACTTTAGGATTAATTTTGAAATATGTCAGAAGACGTTAAGCCAGAGGTCATAAAAAAGACGCAGGAAAGTTTAGGGAAATTTATTAAAAAGCCAACATTGACAGAGAAATTATTAAAGAAACCTCCGTTCAGATTTCTCCATGACATTTGCACTTCTGTGAGCAATCTTTTTATTTTTTATTTCAGCAAAATTATTTCTTTTAAATAATTCTCCTTTATTTTTCAAAGGTAGCAAAAGAAACTGGATTTTTTGAAGGAGTTTTAACACAAGAAGATCAATTTGAAAATATCAAAGATAAGGAAGGAAAAATTTTATTTTTGCAAAAAGTAATAGCAGCAGTAGGTAAGCAGGGCGGAACATAATATTTATAAATAATTCAAAAATTTTGGAATTTAGTTTGGGAGTTTTTATTTGCAGAAGCAGCAAATGGAAGTAAATTAACGTTGAAGCCTAATAAAGTGGTTGCCGGATTGGAAGCAACTAAAACCAATGAGTTCTTGCAGGCCTTAGCAAAAGCTGTGGAAAAACAGGTACAATATTGTAATTAACTGTAACACTTATTGTGACAATGTTGAAAAGGTTTTTGTAAGAATGGATTCGGGTTCTGATTGATTCTAAGTATATTTTCTTTTTTATCGCCTTCACAGCAACAAGAAAAAAAAAGTTCGAAAACTACTGCAGCTGCTAAGGCTAAATCGACTAAGAAAGCAGGAAAAGAAGTGAAAGAGGTAAATTAAAAAAGTGTTTTTCTAAAAATTCAGATATTTAAGGTTAATCATGTAAATTTAATATTCAGGAGCCTCCTGACAAAAAAAAGTCTGGCGGAAGTTCTAAAAAAATAGTAGAAAATGGTGTGAATGAAATCAGTGACAATAAAAGCAAAACTGTCGTACCGACTGCAGAATCGCCGAAAAAAAAGAAGCATTCCGGCAAGAAAATAGAGCCGACCATCCCAAAAGAAGATGGAGATACATGGGAAGAAAAACCCAAAGTTGACAACGGTTTCCCGGAAGAAAACGGAGAAGGCAACGTTCGAAAAAGTAACGGTATCGGCGCTGGTGAATCAAACGATGTGGCTGATGCAAACACCGTCAAAGTAAATGGACTCGATGGGCAAGGAGATAAAAGCCACGAGGTGAAAGAAGAAACTGCTCAGAGGGAAACTCACACGGAGCAACACAAACGCCGACGTTCGTCCATTCGTGAGTAAAGTCGGCTGCACTCAATGCAGAAGACTACAAATCTAATAATGCTGTTTTTGCAGATAATGGTCCAGATCAACTGGCTGAAACATCCGAAGGGAATGAAAATTCAAACAAAAAGATAACAGCGAATAATGATGACACCCCAAAAAATAAAATTAATCAAATAAATAAGTCTGAATTTCAAAATAAAACAACGCCGAATTCTTCAGGTCAATTAAATTTTTCTAAAAAGTAAGTACCTTCCATTTCATTAAAATATTCAGTAAAACCACAGACATCAAAATGACTTAGAGTAGTGCTAGTTATAGTCTTCACAAATAGAACTGAATTTAAATTTTCCTCCCATCTCTATCATTTTCTTAATCTTTTATCTGAGAGGGTACTCCGTTATTCAATCAATCGAATATAAGTTTCCCCTGCATGATAAGATAAAAAATTTTTGCAGGGATACCAACCTCGTCAGGGAAGGCACCTTAATTTCCCGCCCCCGAACAGGCATTAGGCCAACAACAGCGAGACCAGCGAGTGCAAGACCTGCGGCCCCTCGAATAAGAGACCGCGGTGATGTGACCGTAACGGAGGAAGTCATAAAGTAAGTCTTTCCTGAGACAATTTTCATAACTGAATCGCCATGTGCTTATTTAAAAAATTTCAGACCGGCATCTGGGAAAGTTCAGGTGATCGTGGACGAAGAAACCGCGAATGAGGCGGACGACGAGACGCTCATCTCTTTGGAAACCACCGATGACATCAACTTAGAAGAATCAACATTGGTGTTATCCAAAGAAAACACCACCGAAGAACACGAGCATGGGCATTTGGTCGAGCAGATTCTGGAAGCGCAGAGAGAACTGGAGGATGACGGCCGGTTTTCAGAGCAGACGGAGCCTGGAAGAACCGAAATTGTGAGCAGTCTGCAATTGAAATCGAGTTGATCTAAAAAATTTAAATAAATAAAATGCTTGCAGGAGTGGGAGTCCAATAGGAATAAAGAATCGGCGAATCGAGAAATAGAAAAACTCCGATCGGGCATCCAGTCCTTAACTCGAATTGCAAATCCTTTGGGAAAGCTTCTAGATTTTTTTCAAGAAGACTTTGAAATTGTGCAAAAGGAACTCGAAAGTTGGAAAGAAAAGAATGCTAGTTATTGTTTACAAATTGAACAGGAAAAGAGGTAAGAGTTTTTCAAATTATAAAGATCCTGTAAGTGCAGACGTTAACGGTTTCAATTTTTGTTTCAGTGTAACAGAACAGTACGTGGAGCCTTTGAAAGTTCATTTAAAAGAAATACAAAAAAACATTGATGAACAATTAGATCAAATAAGTATAGTCAAAGCCAACATAATAAGAAATAATGAAAAAATTAATAAACTCCTCTCAGGGGTGTAATCGCGAATACAAATTATTCAGTTTTATATAACATTTATAATAGACTTTTTTATAAATATGTTTTTCTTTTACCTTTGCCATCTTTATTCAGATGAAGGACATGGAGTAAATCAATAATTTATTAATGTTTCAAAGATAACCCCACTGAACTTATTATCGCAATTTGCGCAGCAACCAAATTTCAATTGGGGCGCTCAACTGAGATTTGGAGGATCAGACTGTATATGCAAAACAAATTCCTTAATTTCTGACTTCAATTCCTTGACATTAATTCATTTTATCAATTTATTTACTGTAAATCGCTAGGATTTTCTGCCATCTTAATTGTGCACTTTTTGAGTGATAATTTTTACAATATTAATTATGATTGAATTTCTAACTAGAATTAATGGTAAAATTTAATATTCCTATTACTTCCCTGATTTATGAAATTTGTTTTTTGTGTTTTTAAATTGTAACTGTTATAAGAAAACCGCCTTTTATATTACTTCACTTCCGTTGGCAAAACTGTTTTCTTTCTCTATGACTTTTCCCATCTGCTTCCATGTAAATAATGAGAATCTACGAATAATTTGAATTTCTTCGCAAAGAGTTCTCAAAATATGACGACAGTAAAGCGACCGTATTTACTTCCAAAATTTTACCCGCTGCCTTTCAAATGGAACATACAAACGGGTACGATGGATCGGGAAACGGAATCAATTTCCAGGATTTGCCGATTCACGTTCTTTTTATCATATTTGAAAATTTGGACTTGCGATCGTTGTTCGTTCTTTGCTCCGTCTGCAAGGAGCTCTACAGCATTATCAATGATGAGTACCTGAACCATAAAAGCTTCTCTCTCTTGGTGACCAATCAGTTTTCGGTTAAAATTCAAAACAAGTGAGTACCATCTCGGGCTTCGTTGATGCAGCTTTATCTCATTTTAAATTTATTTTTCTTTCCTTCGCAGGTCTTTAAAATTACTCTCCGGTGGTGATAAATATAGGTTAAATTTTCACTGGAGGAAGAAGTACTGCAATGAGAACATATATTTGAAATCAAATGAGAGGTAATTAAATTTTAAAATTCACAATTGTTATAAATAGTTGAATTTTAAGAATTTATTATTATTTCAGGTACAGACCATGGCTGCGTTTGGACAGCAATAATTTATTTATTAGTAGAGGATCTGATATATTGTTATTTAAAAGATGTATGAATGGGATAGAGAGAAAACCTGCTGCAATATACAGAGGTCATTCAGATGATGTGGTTCGTTTTGTTGTTAAAGATGGCCTTATGATGAGTGGAGGAAAGTAAGTGGTCACAAAAGCTGCAAGCAGACACAGACTGCACTTGATTTACATCATTGATAAGCTTTCTTAAATTAAAATCTTTGAATAAATAAAGAATTGATTTATTATTTTATTGCAGTGATGGGAAAATTTGTTGTTGGAGACCCAAAAAGAGAAAATTGTTATTCTCAGTGGAGAATCCCATTGGTTGGAATGAAAGTTTGTACATTGATTTTGCCAAAAAAACTCTAGTCTCTGGATTGAGTGTCTTTGGATCCATCAAATTCTGGTCAATAAGAGAACAAGAATTCCAGTTTGAAAAGGAGATCTTACTGAATGCAAGGCTTCGCTCTGTTGCCCTCAGTGAAGATGGAAGTCTTTGTTCAGTGGGTTCCTCTGGTTATGGGACTTCTCCTTTGAATATTTTTGATCTCAACAAGTCAGTCCTGGTTGTGTCTTCTGTTTTTTTGTTGAGGCTCCAGAGTGATGTTGTCTTTTTTCCAGAGGAGAATTCAGCATCAGCATTTCTGAGAGATTTAAACCTGGAGCTGGGATCTTTGACATCATTTGGGAGAGCTCAAACACTCTCCTCACTTGTGGATATGACACTTACATTCGGATGTGGGACCTCAGGTGGAGAGTTTTTCTCTGAAAAGATCCCCTCAATACTTAGTATAATACTTTCAGTATAACTTCTACATGAAAACTCAATAAATGACTCCACCTTAAATGCATTTTTGATTCTTTCTGTTACCAGTATAATTTATAAGTTTTCCTTCTTCCAGAACTGGACAATGCGTGAGTTATTGGACCGATCCATTTGACAATGCCGTCAGCAGTTTGGCGTCTGATTACAACTGGACCATAATGTCAGGCTCAGGCGTCCACAGCAGAGTGACACTGTGGGACAAGCGGTTGAGCTCGCACGTTCATGTGAGTTCGAACCTCGCATTCACTGCCATTAATGAAATTTTCTCAGGCGAATTCTCACGGGTGTTATTTGCAGATATACGACATGACGAGATCGAAATTATACGGTCCAGTGTACAGCTTTGACTTCGATCCGACGTTCCTTTTCGTGGCTCTCGATTCGTCTCTTCACGTTTTGGATTTTTCATCTAAATCGGGCGTCACCCACATATCATAGCGAGTGCCATGATTTCTTTGCTTATCGTTAAAATAAAAATTATTTATTTCGGGATGATGTTTTTTTTCTGACAAAAATTCTCGAGTAGAATGCAATGTCGTCCCATACTTTTTATGCTTATTTAGGTTTAACAATTTAATCTAACCGAAGGAAACTCTTCTCCTTTTAAACTGACCGATCCGATCCACATATAAACCTCATTAACTAATTAATTCAGTTATTAATTAACACATTGTCGGACAGTTGGAAAAACTGACATGTCTTTGCATGGCCGAGAGAATTAGAAATGTAGTTTTACTCTTTCTGAAGATTCCAAAATAAGTGTCCGACAATGCGTCAATAACCGATGAAAGGGTAAACCTTTTATTAATTAATTAATGACGAATAAAATTATCCAGTCTTTCAATAATTCAGTTATTAATTAATAACTTCACAACTCGATTATTTTTAGGGTAATTTTTTAAAATTAAATACAATCTTTCATTCAACGGTATCGAATTTGAATTAATAAAATAAAATGAGATGGTTTTCCTTTTGGGTTTTTTTATTAACTGCAAAATGTACAAAAAACCATTTATAAGGTTTCATTTAATTGTTTATATTAAGAGTGGTTTATTGTGTACAAAAACTATGGTTGATTTGAATAAATACCTTTATCTATTTTTGTTTTGAAAATTATTTAATGTTTTCCAGCTTAAATGCCACAACCCACAGTCACCCTCATTTACATAAATACAACAGAATGATGAGAAAGGTCCTCATCCTCTTTTCCGTTTTTATTAATCTTCCATTTCCGAAACGCACTTCTCTCGAGCTCTACGTTGTCTTCTACACTTTTCATTTCGAATGTCAAACAACTCCCGGTTCTTTGGCTAATGCGTTTAAAATAAATCCTTTAATCTTATTGTTGTGCAAATTTCCATTCGATGAATAAACAGTTATCTGGCAGACGTTATTAGCGATCGCTCCGAACTTCTGCACTCGGAAAATAACGGAAACATTCCGGATGTCTTTGGAAGAGAACTTCACTCGGCTTTTATCTCCTCTATGACGCCGAAAACACTGCGTCCGCCATATTCGCAAGAAAAAATGCAACAAAGTACTTCCGGCGCAACCGTTCAACTCTTCATTTCCGTGTTCGAAAAAACAACACCTTTGCTAGTCCGTTGGTCGGAATGACCTGGCCAAACTGTTAATTTGGCCCAACTTTTTATAACCAGCGTCCCGTGTTAAACTCTACAGGAATGTTCGAGCCGACGATAAAACAAGAGAGAAACCACTCGAATGTTCCCCGCTTTCTTTGGTATCAAACGCTCTCTCCCTTCGATCCATTCAGCTGATTTGACTGATAAATTCCAGAAGGCATCCGACGGCGCCGAAATAACCCTGAAAACCAGAGTCGTTTTTCATTTCGACGACCGTTACCGAAACCGGAACCGGAAATGGTTAAAAGACACAAACCTCGTGCTCTAAGAACAGAGCCTTAAGGGTCCCGTTCGACCAATACTCCATTGCGTAGGCTAATAACTTCATTGCTATTGGATTAACTCTAAGGAAATTACCCACGAAGACGACCTGCGTGAGGAATCGTGATAAGTAAAAACCTTTTTTTTCCCCGTTGAATTCTCGAACTCACCCTTTCTATTTTCTCATTGACCGCGCACATTCTCGCGATGGAACCGATGTTGTTGGTGATGGTGACTAAGGTCGCTCTCGCCAGATCTTCTCGGGAGACGTTTATTCTCTTCTCCTTAGAATTCATCTGCCCAAAACTGAACGCACCAGGGAAACTTCAATATAATCATCAAGAAAAATACAAATGGTAACAGAGGAAGACGACCCCATCAGCCCTTAGAGTAAGAAACACCCTTTCCGGTAAATTTGGTTTTCAATTATTGTCAAACGCTTTTCTTCACTTACAAATCCGAACATATTTCAACTGTTTAAAATTTGGGTAATTATATTGGGCAAAGAAAGAAGCCGCGAAAGATAGAAAAGGGTAAAACAAACAAAACAGTGCAATTTCTCTTCTCATTTTTATAAAGAGATAATTCGTTTTAATATCAAATTACTCGCTTTCCGAGGGGCGGTTCCTCGAAACGATGAAAACCAAATTTCCGAGCCCACTGAAGAGAACCATGCAGACGATTAATCTCAACAGACTCACCTGCTCGCGACCAAATCTCCAGGGAGTCCGAACCTGTCGTAATCCCCTCCGTAAATGTCCCGGACGAGTTTGTCCACCCGCGTGTGGTCCCCCAGCGTGGCAAGATCTATGGCCTCCTCGAAGGAGTTGCACCCCGTGAGGAGACAGCACAACCCCAGGAACGTTCCGCCCCCCAGGCTGGTGCCCGACACCCTCTTATAGTCGGTGGGGCTGTACACGGCCAACATGCTCACCCCCGAGCCGATGTTCACCAGCTGAAACCAAACCGGCACTTCTCAGCGACAGCCCGACAGCAGAGTGTCTCCCGGGGGAGAAGAGCTCACCAGAAACGGATAAGGCTCGCTGAAGTCGTACTTCCTCTTCTCGCACTGCTCCGGCAGCGCCGGGTGCGACCAATAGTAGCATTCGTTGGGATTTGTCTGGTCGACGAAGAGGATGCCCTTGATGAGTGAATCCAGTTCGTCGAATTTGGCCAACTCCATGTTGACCTCCTGAGGAAGAGTCACGAAGTGAGAACTCGGGCAAAAACCGGCAAAACACTCGGAGCTCACCTTTCTAAAGCTCTCTTCGAACTTGTAAGCTCCGCCGCCAGTGGCGCTCACAGTGGTCACCAAATTGGCCATGCCCTTGGACTTTGCCAGGGCGAGGAAATTGCCCATTTCGGAGGTGGGGAACCGGATGAAGTGCAGGGTGCCCCTCCTGCCCCTGATGGTCACGTTGTCCATCTGCAGGTGTGTGTCTCTGTGGCCGGTCTTCCCGTAGGCGGAGTTCTTGGTGAGGTACCGGCGAATGTTCTTCAGGGACTCCACCTCCGAGTCCGCTTCGTCGGGAGTGATGTCCTTCGGTTCGAAATAGACGAGTTTGGCGAGGGTTCCTCCGATGTCCATCCCGAACCATGGCATAGCTGAAGGAAAAAAACAGCCTCACTTCGCGAAAAACATTTGCCCATTTTTCTTAATCCTCTTTTGTCGCGTCATAAGTAACTTCCGATGCAGCTGTTGCTCGTATATAATGGGCAACCCTTTTAGAAGCCTTTTTTTGAGACAAAACGGACAAATTTCGTTTGAAGGAGACGATTTTATCCGAATCATAAATTAAAAAAACCCATGTAAGTTTTTTTCAACTGAATGTAATATCCAAAAGGTCTCAGAGTATTAATAACAATAAAAGGTTGAAGTTTCGAGTAAAAACTAAATAAATAAGTAAACAAATAACGTCTCATAAAAAGTGGATGTCACTTATGATTCGACCTAATAAACATAACCGCCAACTGTGTATACCAATAAACTCTGTTTTCAATAAAAATAATAAAAGAGAAAAATAAAGCTTTGCATTCTATTGGCATTGCAATATAGCAATCCTTCGACCGCAGTTTAAATTTAACTCATTTCCCCTTTTGGTTAAGGCCTTTCTTTTCTACGCTTTTGAACACAAAAATATAAAAATAAATTTACTCGTTTCATTGTATTTGGCATAACCCGTAAACGGAATACCGAAAGAGAATTCTTCTAAGAAGCGTACTAATATAAAAATAACCGTAAATTAAATTTTCTCTCATTTCTGAAATGACTTCAAGTGTTCTTCGGGCGAGTTTCTTCTCCCTAACCTCTGCCATTAGAACCTTTCACTCTTACTCCGCACTCACATCATTTCCCACTTTTCCTTTCCTCCAAACAAACAATCACATCGTGTCGAACGCTAATTAATAGCCATTAGACGACGAAAGAGATAAAACCATAAACGCATTTACAGACTGATTTGTTCGATTGAAATATGGGACGCGTTGCAAAAAAAAATATTTTACTGTTAAACCAACAAAATTGGCACTCGAAATTAAAGCAGAATCGATTTGCGAAATATATAATTATCACGATAAATTTCCATTTGGTCGCAAAACTTTTCCATTAAGTTAAATAATCTCTCCTGGTTTATTTCCCCCCCCCCCCCCGTGCGATAAATGGAAAATTTTACAATGAAAAACCGAAAGCAGAAACGGTCTCATGAATGATATGACCGCAGAAAACCGCGAAAACTATAAATAATATCACAATAATATAAAAATAAATACGTACACGTGTTGAATTTCCAAAACATCGTCCCCCGCTCCGATTTTCCCGGCTTTTCCGTCAACGGTCCCCCAAATACTCGGATTTCGAAAACCGACTACGACACGTCACTCTCCCCCGACATGCCACCGAGTGAATAATCCTTCGAAAATGGCAGGTTCTCCGCGAAAGAAGCGAGCCAAGTCACTGAGACGATTTGCGCCGCTCTCCATGAGTCCGTCCGTCCGTGTCTGTGTGTCCGTGTGTCCCTAAGGTTCGGAGTCCCAGAGAAGTGGAGAAGGCAATTAATGTTTGCCAGCGACGCGATTGGTGGGACGAGTCGGGATTTGCCATTGCATCACCGAGCAAAACTCAAGTTCAAGGCCTTATATTTTATTTAATGCAAGTTATTAATATTCCGCGGGAAGGCCGGCGGGAGATGTCGGCCGAGGACTCCCAGAAACAGCACAATTTCCTGATAATTGTTCGACACTCACCGAAGTCTGACTCGGCCATGTCGCGAAAATCCTCCCTCGCCACTGCTCTTACACGACGTCCCGACGTATCGTGCGCGAAGACGTTATCGTCAAGGATAAGTCTGATAGTGGAAACGATAAAAGAAAAAAAGTGTGTGATCTCAAACGAAAGCGATTTGAGAAAACATATCGGCAACGCGTCTATGCAAACGTTCAATGAGTGGATTTATGGAGAGCAATGGCGAAAAAACCGGTTGTTCCCATTCCTCCACACAGACACACACACTCGGGCGAACGTCTTGAAATTAGCCTTGGACCGCGTTTCGAAGACATTCAATGTGCCCTGTTGCAGGTTGGGAAAGTTGAAAGAGAAGACTGGCATCCGGAAAGAGCGGTAAAGAGGCTGCGACGCAATTTCAAACGGTTAAAACGGTCGCTTTCTCGAACGCGGCCAGTGAATAACGGATTCTGAGTTTTCTCTCGTTATGTCACCGAGTAGCGGTTTTCGATGAGCATATTTTACGTAATTTCGCTAAATCATCCGCTCCCAGTTGATGGACGCCCGCAGGAGGAGAACCGAGTTCCACCGCCTTCTCCTGGGCGAGACGGGGACGAGCTGCAGTGCTGCCAACTGAACGGAACCCGTACCTAATTTGCAAGTCCTCTCCGGGGAAGATCCATTCAAGGGCCCGTGGCCGTTGGGTAGGGAATTATCGCTGCTGCCTCTTTCTCCCATGTCATGCAGGTCCTTACAACTCCGCGGAGCCATTTCTTCTTTGCATTGATTGAAATTCAACTGGAAATTAAAAATAAAAAAAACAAACTCGATTATTCAAACAGACCCGACAGATTTCGAGCGATCGCATTTTTTTGCATAAAAAATCAGAACAGCACTACGGTTTAAAGGTTAGTCTGATTTTTACCGGTCGATTTTAAGGCATTTGTCTTTGTCTGGGTCGGTAAATCGAGAATGGGTATTAATTTCCATCGCTCTTGAACCCCCCGAAACTACGTTTACGTCATTGTCATTAAGAGTGAAGATTTGTCCAAATTTTAACAAACCTTATTTACTGCCACTCTTAACATAGTAAAGCAACCATAAACGGACGTGCTTTTTGAGAACGTCGGGCGTATATCTAAAAAAGAAGAAGAAGGCAGATGAAAAGGATTTGAAAACGGATACGGTTTTCGAACGAGCGCCATTTTCGAGGGAAAGCCCCGACGAAACATGGCCGCATTGTGAAAATACAATATTATTTCACAATCTGCTAATCAATTAAGAGATGAGCAACTGTAAATAATGTCGTGACGTCAAAAGGCAGTTACCAGTGTAAAATGCATCACTCCATGTTAATTTTTTGCACAAACTCAGACGGGACATAAGCGGATTAAATTACGAATGTCTGAAGGAGAGTTCCACCCTTTTTTCCACTAATTTCTGTATTTTTTATCAACCCCCCGTGACTGGTCGACTGCAAAACCTCCCCGCAAACATTCGTCTTTCCTGTGACACGAGGGAGAGGGTTGCGAGCGGTCACGAAATGGTTTGACCGGACAGAAAGGCGCCATTATTGTTCTGTTCGTCGAAAGGGGAGAAGATTTCGATAATTAATCAGTTCATTAACATTATTTGGCCGTTTGAAAACGGGAAACGGAAGCGGCCATCAAATAATTTCATTTTTTTATGCATGCAACAGTTGCACGACCTCTGCTTTGCTTACGAGTTTTCAGAGCTTTTGGCCATTTTTTGCATTGTGAGGTCATCCGAAGGCGGGAAAGGAATTTTTACTCAAAAGAGTAAATAACGAGACACTCAAAACTTCGTCAAAATGAACGAGATAATTAATTTTACAGCATACGAATTAAAAAGGTATTATGGGACACCAATGAAATACGTGTGTTTTTAAGCGAAGAAGGCGACGGTTGGGCAGCATCAACAGTCTTTATGACCTATTTGATAACCGGAAAGTTTATCGGAGCCACTTCGGGCGTGAATGGCCGAGTCTGCTGAGGTAAAAAGCTGTAGAAAATGATCGTTGCAAGGACCGAGAAATATGTCAGGGTTCTTTTTCAAGGCCGAGAAAATCATATGCAAAAAATAAGGACATCAGGCGGCTTTTGCATGCGCTCTATGGTTCTTTAGACTTTTGCCTCGTTAAGTGAAATTATTTTAAGCTCACTTAAGCAGCGTTTGTAAGCCTTTTGCCTTCTTTTCGTTTGATTTTCCTTATGATCAAAAATCATTAAATTTTGCACTTCGATGAGATTTCCAATTGGCTTCCTCCGAAACAACCTCACTCTGGGGGATGTTTTTTTCGAGGGGAGGAGGGAACACAAATAACACCGCAAAGACATCAGAAGTTTGCATTCCCTTCTCTAACCCTTCAATACTTTCACCTTCTCCACAGCAATTTTACCTCAAATTGTTCAGTCATAATTTCAAAAAATCATTTCAAAAGCCTTCAAAATGATGTGTCGTTCATCTCTTCATTCGGCAGCCAAATTATCTCCTCATCTACACTTTCGAGTTATCAAGACGTTACTCAAGGTCATTAGAACAAAATGAAAGCGTCTTAAGAATTCTAAAAATGTGATTTGAACTCTTTTGAATAGACTCAAAAAAATGGATTTCCCATTATCCTTTCGGAAACCATTACGCCGCTATAAGGAAGTGATATGAATTCTTGGCGAACTCTTAAACAATTTTGCTTGCGTTTTCTGCCCCACTAAAAACTAACAATAACAACACTGAGCCGAATAACAAACACAAAAGACATTTATGTAACCGGGGTTATTTTCGTGAACCAATTAATAACCCAAAAGACTGTTAATCCTTTCCCCCGCGGCCTTGTAATTCTTCCGCGTTTGATTTCCCCTCCAAATAATATCAATTAATTCCGAAATAATTTATATCATAATTCTCAAAATATTTTTCTTTACAACGAGAAAAGAAATTGCAGTCGTTTTAAATACTTAAGTGAAAATTCCTTCTGACATATATTTAAAATAATATGCATTCCTTTTTATTAAATTAAATTTATAAAAATTTATTAATTAAATTTTTATGTCAAATGGATGAGTACAAAATGAAATAATAGTAATTTCTTCTGACATAACTTGTCATTTTTTATGTCTAATAAATTTAATTAATTAATAAATTGTTTAATAAGATAAATAAGTATTGTAATTTGTACATTTTGTTCAATAAGTATAATTTAATTGTAAAATAATAAGTAATTTAATTTGTAATAAGTAAATAAGTTTGTAATCTATTTTTAAAAACTTAAAATTTTTCGTAAATCCGCTTTAAAATCAAATTGATATTGTTGAAGAGCGAGATAAACAATAAAATTGTTTATTTCTTTATTCTGCGTTTTGATTCATTTTCATTTTTCATTCCAAATTATTGTTTTTCAAAGGAAAATTGGCACAGAAACAATGGCTGATCCCTTTTAATTTCGCAGTATATAAATGCATCAGTTACGACTTTTTCATGGGGACCGCAGAAAGCAGTAAAAATCCCATTTCAACAGACTTTTTCCCCTCAGCAATGACATATCCAGCAAAAGCAAGCCTTTTTTAGAAATTACAACCTTTTGGAGTGAGACATATAATATTTTCAACGTGTAATCTTTGCCCACGAACGACATTGAAGCAGCTGATTATTTCTCGAATTCAGTCGTCACCAAATTTAGGAAAGAAACATAAAAAAGCTTTTGTGAGTGCAGAAAATACTTCGCTTAAATAATTATTGCTCGAACAAAAATAAAATAACCGCATTTCTTTCAAAAAAGAAAATATGATGAAAGTTTCGACAGAGGAGTCGACAGAAGCGATTTCTTCGGGGTAAGTGAATTGTAAGTGAAGACAATATTTTTTGATTGTTGAAATTCTAAGCGAAAATCGGGAGATGATTTCGTCAGTTTATTGAAGAGCCAGGCACGTCGAATAACAATAACTAAGCAATTAATACTGTAAACAATCGAACGGAATCGTCGAGAATCGCGTGAAAAAAAAATGAATAAATTCCGGTCAGAGTAAAACAATAAAAACTTACTTAAGAATAGCAATCACTTGAACGGGTTGACGTTCCACTGATGACTGCCTTTGATTTCGGCCTAACTTGCCCAGTGAACTGTCAGTGTTAAGGTCTATCAGCATGACTTTCATGTTTAATACATCAGCTATAATTTAGAATCGAGTACAGAGTTTGCCCCCATTTTCCGTTTGTCGTTTCCCCTCCCTTTTTATTAGATATTTCTTTTTTGATATTAAGGGGTTTCCATAAAACAAAACTTCAATGGTAAAAGAAACACAAAATTTGGGGGTTTATTTCACACAGGAAAATCATCAATTTGGAAAGGTTTTAGAAAGTCCAAATTTTGGGTGGCATGGTTTACAAAAAAAAGCGCTCCAGCGAAACAGAAAAAATTTTCAAAGCGTTAAATGGCGCCAAAACTTCCCGAACATGATAAATTACATAAGGAAGTGACATAATATCGAATGTCCGTATGAGAACCGGAGGCAGAACTCTTGTCTAATCTAGAATGTTCTACCTCGGATTCCGGAAGGACTTTTCAGTTTCCAACTTCTGAAGCCCAAGGCCACACTTCTTAGGTCTAACACCGAGTGGAACAATTAGCGCAATGTTTTCTTTTAATTTCACAGAACGGGTTTTCGGTAAAACTCATGTTAAGTAACTTTCCCACAATCCGGAAGAATTACGAAGGGCGGCCAGATTGAATTTTAACTGTTCGTCGGCACAGAAGGTCTCGGCTGGATCTCTTCATGATCACTGCAAGGTTTTGCCCTTTTCTAAGTAGATCCATCACCGTCTTCAATCACTCTTATGGTCACTAATATCCTCTAAGTGCTCTACAAATGAGTGCAATTACATTTGCAGTAGTGAAAAATTAAAGATCGTCGGCTTTATTGTATTCAATCAATTCCCAGAATTTGGCTCCATGATACAGTAACAGTCTCCTCCCATCACATGGTGTCTCTATCATCTTCACCATCGTCTTGGCAGCTGTAACGAGTCTTTTTTCCACTAAGAAATAATAGGTTGAGTTAAAAAAAAATTCCGATCCAGCCTGCTTGTTCTGTCAAGGAAAATTTACAAAAATTTTTATTGCTTGGTATATTCCCTCTTCCACTGCCTTTCAAAGTTCAATAATTAAAGATTTCAAGGCGTATTTTATGGGAAGATTAAATTATTTTAAAATCTTTGCATTTCATAGAGTGAAAGAAAACTTGGACTGCTTTGCATCCCACTGCAGAAATAAAGTGGATTTTGGTCTGGAATAATTAACATTGAGTTTTCTTGGAGCCATGGCCTTAGCTGGAAGTTTGAATAAATAGACTGTGAGATATTGTCATTAATCTGCAAACACACCTGAGCAGTTTTGAATCTCTTGAATTTTCATACTTGCAAATGACACATTTAAATGTAGATACACTCATTTGCATTTTCATTGTTGTAATTTATTTTTGCTTTCAAAGGGACCACTCACATTCAGATTTTGCTTAATTTTTAAATATGTTTCTCAGTCAGTACTCAGAAAAAGAGGGGTTCAACAATCAACAAAAATGAACAATCACAGGAAAATTATAACTGTCAAAATTATTATGTGTCGGCAATAAATTTAATATTCATAATGCCTTGCATGCATGCAAGGATGCAGTATAACTTAATAATTTTTCAGATTGTCATCCATTGCTTTTAAATTTTTTTCTTTTACTTCAATTTGTAAAATTTATTATTTTTCTCTACAGTTAAATTATAATTAAGGATCAAACTCAAATAAAAAGTAATAATAAATTTAAAAAAGACTGACCTTTCACTTGCCATCAATTTAAATCAAACCAATGCTTTCATAAAATTACAAATTCAAAATTTAAACTTATTAATAATTGGCCAATGAGCACTGCAAATAAATAATAAAGGAGAATAACTGATGAATTAATAACAAACAAAACAGGACTTCAAACATTAGTTCAAGGTCTATCACTTAGATGAGACAAATTTTGAATCTGAAGCTCAAAATTGCAGAACCAAAATGTTTATATCATAATAAAGCACAGGAACTTGTTCTTTACTGACTTTTATGCTAGTGATTTGAAATTAGAGTAAAGGAAGCTGCAAGTTCTGAAGTAAAACAAAAAAGCCCAAACAAAAGCACAAAAAGCTTTAACTTAATTTGCAAAAAATCTCATAATGAAGACAGTTATTACTTTATTACTTAAGTCAGCCTTGATTTCTTGAAATGTCATTCTCAAATAAACAGGAAAGACAGTTATCAAATTTATTATCTTTTGAAATCAAAAATGAATCTCTGAACTAAGGGAATTAAGGCCGAAAATCGCGGAAGACTTAAGATATTTTTTTTTTATAATGGTGAATAAATGTGCATGCCATGAATGCAGAAAACCACATTATGAATGGCTCATAATCGCGAAATAATTCAATTTTAAATTTGATAAGCTGAATGAAACACAGGTCAATACATTAAAAAAAAAAAACTCCATCAAATCCGAGATTTTGTTATAATAAAACATCAATCCACTTCAAAAGCACTTCTTAATTTTATAATTCTTTTCTCAATTACCTTCATAATCAAAAATTGCGCGTAAATCTATGTGTGATGGAGGGAAAATGATTAATTAAATGAACCCAATTTGAATTTTATCAATAAAAATTTCCGTTAACATAGGTTAGAAATGAACATAAAAAACTTACGTCTTTCCATGATATTTCTTGAATATATCTTATTCAAATACCCAGTTAATTTTAAGTGTCACAAATTAAATGTCGATTAATAGCACCTTCTGAACAGCACATTTAGATATGCTAAATAAATAAGGTATTTGTAAACACTAGGTAGGTATTTCTAAACATCTGATGCACTTGTCATAACAGAGGGCGGTGCATGGTTCACGAATGGCGGCAAAATTAAAAATAAATTTTAGTTAGCCCAATTATAGTCTAGTCTTCTTCGAGAAAACCTCCCAAAAAATAACCAAAATAAAACAATAATTATAAACAAAAGCGAGTGAAATACGTGTACTCCTAACAAGCAGAACGGAAATTTAAGGAAAATCCAGACAACCACCGCACTTTGCATGTGGAATTGGTCCTCTAAGAAGGCTGTGACATCGTCTTCAAGTTCAAGTTGTCTGTACTGTTTAATCATGATGACCTCTTTTTTGTGTTAAAAGTGACACATGTGTTGGGAAGTGGTATACTAAACGCGGCTACAAAAATTCTGATTAATAAGAGTGGTATTAAAATAATGCGAACTTCTTCGCTTTTTATTTACTCTCCATCAAGATTCTTATTTTTCTCGTTGTGGCGCAATTTGTTTTTTCCCCGCATTCAAACTACTCAACATAACTACTTCGGAATTTCTTGTTCTAATATTCCCAGCATATTCTAATCGCCATTTTGCCACGGTTTATATTTTCACATTCTTCTGATTCACTCGATCAAAATAAAATTCGGTAATATGTTTGTCATATTCCCATGCTGTTTTAGTGCCGTTGAGGGTAATGTGTAGTGATTCTCACATTGTTCCGTATCAACCATTAACTAAGGGTTGTAGTAACCTTAAAGTCCGACACTTCTGCTCGTTGTAGTACACGTGAAAAATAATACGAAGTCAGTTGAATTGTGTTGAGAGTTGGATTTCTGTAAAAATTACTTAGCCCCGTATGGAATTTGAAACGTGGCCCTTTTGTTACACCGCAACGTGTAATCCCTTAACCTGTCCACTAAAAGTTTTAATTCGTTTTTCGTCATTTTAAATAGGTTTTGTTTAAATGAAAACATGTCTTCCTCCAATTATACAACCGAAGAAGGCTCATCAGATCGAAATGTGGAAATATGGAAAATAAAAAAGCTAATCAAAAGCTTAGAAATGGCGAGAGGGTGAGTCGAAAGTTATAAATGGATTATTAAAATTCTTTTCTTAAATTTTTACCAGCAAAAGCAGTTTTTTTTAAATACAGTTAGTTTTATTTCTAATATTACAATGCGAACGATCGTTTGCAGAATCGCTGTATTTCGGTGAATAATTTTTTTTTAGCTCATATAAATTATTAATTAAAAGGTCTCAGAATAAAATTTTTTCACTTTAATAAAAATAATGGTTAAAAAATTATTACAATAAAACTTAATGTTTTGATAAAATATTTAATATTTCAATTTATAATTTTGGGAACTTTTAAATATGGGTTTTAGGAGTTCCCTAACAATAGGGAACTGAGAAAAATTGTAAGAAATTAAAATTCAGTTTTACCCTTTAAAATTAAAAAGAGTGCCTTTTCCATAATCTTGAGTTTTCAGATTTTTAACACTGATAAAGTGTTAATCCTAAAAATCAGTTAAAGGGTACACTTTAAGGTGATTTATATTGTTGTTGTAGATTTTCCTGACTTTATTACAATTTATAACAAATGGTTTGTGAAGTAATAATTAAATGTTAATTTTGGCCCTGAGAGAGTGTTAAGGGAGAATTAAAGCAAAATTATTTGTGAATAAATAACTAAATTGTTTCTCATTTAAATTGGTTTTCAGAAATGGCACAAGCATGATTTCTCTTATCATCCCACCTAAAGATCAAATATCGAGAGTTAGCAAAATGTTGGCCGATGAGTTCGGAACTGCCTCAAATATCAAGTCAAGAGTAAATAGACTTTCCGTCCTTGGGGCTATCACATCTGTCCAACATAGACTAAAGCTCTACACAAAAGGTAAGTTGGCTTTACTCATTGGGGAGGTTAATTTCATTCAAAGTTTAAAAGAACTCATGCTAATTCAGTGCAGATAATTCATTATTATTGCTATTGGGGAAAATTTTATTCAATGAATTATTTATAAATAATTACAATCTGCCTGAACAAGTTTTATAAAATCCAGGCACTTTTTTTTGGTATCAGGTACTTTATTTTTGGATGTGATCCAATAAAATGCACAATTTGGTTAAGTCATTTAAAACCAGGATAAAATAGAAAAGGAGTTGTCTGTCTTATGCTCCAGAACATTATGAGCTCATCAAAGTACCAAAATGGAGATGCCAAACATACTAATATTCTTGGTTGTTAATTTGATCTTGTACAAATTGGAGAACCTGGCACTCTTGAACCTCAGGCCTGACTGCATGGCACTTACAGAAGATCAGACCAATTTTCTGGGATAACCCAGTAATACACTGATTAATCATGTAATTTATTTCAGTTCCTCCAAATGGACTTGTAATCTATTGTGGGACTATCGTCACAGAAGAGGGAAAAGAAAAGAAAGTTAATATAGACTTCGAACCTTTTAAGCCAATCAATACCTCTTTGTACCTCTGCGATAATAAATTCCACACAGAAGCACTGACAGCTCTTCTCGCAGATGACAACAAATTTGGCTTTATCGTTATGGACGGCAATGGAGCTCTCTTCGGAACCCTTCAAGTAAGACATCCGTCCCCGAGTTTGTATACATTCGAAGCTCAGACGGGGAAATAAAGCGTCTTTCTGTTACAGGGCAACACAAGAGAGGTTCTGCACAAGTTCACGGTCGACCTGCCGAAGAAGCACGGGAGGGGAGGGCAGTCCGCTCTTCGTTTCGCCCGTCTAAGAATGGAGAAGAGGCACAATTACGTTAGAAAAGTAGCAGAGGTCGCGACTCAGCTGTTCGTCTCCAACGACAAACCAAACATTGCTGGCCTTATATTAGCTGGTAGTGCAGACTTCAAGACGGAATTATGTCAGTCTGATCTTTTCGACGCAGTAAGTCTCGAGTTAGAGCGAAAATTTATTCGGCACAAAAGGAGAAGAGAATCGAAGTCTTCGCGTCCTTGGGAAATTTTCAGTGAAATGACCTTGGGCGAAAATTTCCATTATCGTTCTAATAGTTCATTTAAAGATTTTATAAATTTTTAAAAAGCGTTAGGTTTTTCCTGAGGACTGGCTCGAAGTTTTCTTGGAAATATTTTCTTAATTGAAGCTGTATGAGCTCTGCCACGTGGTCCCAAATTATAACTTTAAATCTTCTTTAAAAGATACAATAAAACAGCCGACATTTCTTTTTAACTTATATTTGGCCACCATTAATAAGAATGTCTGTTTTTTTTGCAGAGATTACAAGCGAAAATAATAAAATTAGTTGACGTATCTTATGGTGGAGAAAACGGTTTCAATCAAGCGATAGAATTAGCTGCCGAGTCATTACAAAATGTCAAATTTATACAAGAGAAAAAACTTATTGGTAAGCGACGACATCGGGTTATTTACACTAACAGACTGTTTATTTTTGAATTCGAGATGTAGTGATTACAATTTTGTACGTTTTTGTTTTTGCAGGAAGGTATTTTGATGAAATTAGTCAAGACACTGGAAAGTATTGTTTTGGAGTAGAAGATACACTACGGGCACTAGAACTGGGGTCAGTGGAAACCCTAATATGCTGGGAAAATCTCGATATTCAGCGCTATGTACTCAAAAATCATGCGACGGGTGAAGAAAAGGTTCTACACTTAACTCCAGAGCAGGAAAAAGATAAAACTCATTTTACAGATAAGGAAGTGAGTCGGGTTTCCCCCTTTCGAGCCCCAAATAACCGAACTTGCCTGCGATTGTCCCGCATTTTGTTGAATTTCAGAGCGGAGTCGAGCTGGAACTAGTAGAAAGTCAGCCCCTTTTAGAATGGCTAGCCAACAATTATAAAAGTTTCGGAGCGACGCTCGAAATAATCACGGATAAGTCTCAGGAAGGGTCGCAGTTCGTGAGGGGCTTCGGCGGTATCGGAGGTGAGTCCGAGCAACGGTCACTTTGGGCGGCCATCTTTGGCATAGGCTACTAACAAGGCGCGGCGAACACCCACTTAACCCGCTACTAATCGGAGTCTTTTGTGAATGTTTTCTTTTATGCTTTCGTTGGCCATGTGGCAGGGATCCTGCGCTACAAAGTGGACTTTCAATCCCTACAAGCTGATGAGCCTCTCGATGACGTTGATCTTGACGACTATTAGGCAAGGTCACGCGTCTCGGGCGGATTGGGTTTGAAAGGATTGCATCAGGTAGACTAACATTAATGGAAATGGAAATGCATGCTCCCTACACTGTGTATTGTAGAGGATTTGGTTTTTGTCCTGTCCATACTTTGCACTCTTTGGATATTTTTTTTTTAATTGACAATTAGTGAGTAGTAATACATGAGAAATATTTATTAACTTTACTGGGTTGTTGTATAGTTGTATGTGTTTTTATTCGTAAATTAATTAAATTATTAACTTCAATAACTATAATAAATCTATGAATAATAATTTTTGAGCGGTATAAAACATTCTTTATCATCTAATACGTAATTATCAACTTACATATAAAATAATTTATCAATAAAATATATTATTTTAATAAAAATTATCATTAATTTACTTTTTTAATATTTTATTACTATTATTTTATCAGTTATTATAGTTATACTTATTTTTACTGTTGTTATTAATGCTTCTAACAAATGTTATTAACTTTCTTTATTATTGTTATTATTATTTATCAGTGGTTTTTATGATATTCCTATTATTTTATTTAGCTTTTTTTATTTTCCGAGCCGCTCACTCCAGGGTTTTATTTTATTGGGGAGCTAAATTTATACATTATAATATACACATCATAATGTATATACTGTAACACTCATTATTTGGTTGTGGTAAGTTCTCTAAACAGAAATGTGTTTAAAATTTTTATTCATTATGTATTATTAATCTGTATACATATATTTTTCATAAATTTAATGCATGAAATTTAATATAATATTATAATATTGTATATGTGGGTTTTAAAATATCCACAGAATTTACGAGTGCAAAGAGTTAATTTTTTAACATCTTCACAATGTCTTTAGAAAGAGTTCACCTTAAAAGTAAAACTGTTTTTGAATTACCCCCTTTCTGCCCTCACCCCCATCCACCCCCGAGGCAAAAGGGCCCAGCCCTTGTCTTTCCACTGTTGCTCATTTGAAATTCACACGGGAGTTTCGGTGGCAACAGCGCCCGACAAATGGCGGCCGCGTCAGAGATTTAAAAGTGAAATTGGTCTCTCCCCAGGTCTCCTGCGATACAAGGTCGATTTCCAGAGCATGCAGCTCGACGATTTAGACATGGGCGATGAGTACGACATCGACGACTATTAAATCAGTGAAGAAGACAAATAACGGTGATAAATAACAACCGATTTATTAAATCAGCCGAGTGTTCGACTTAGAAAAAACAAACGAAATGGAAGAAAAAAAATGTATATTTCTTTCAGTCTATCATAATATTAATATATATATAAATATATATATATTATATAATAATTTATGGAAAAAAGTGGCAGCATGACGAGGACGAGCGAGTTAAATAGTAATTTGTATAAAGAGTACTGTGTTCGTAAGTGTTTTAGTCAGGACAGTGTCAGTCTGGGACTTTTATATACTTACATATACATGCATATTTATATATATATACATACATTAGAAAAAAAAATAATAAAATTCGAGTGAGGCAAATAAATAAATGAGAGCCAATTCAAAGTAGTCTCAGAGCAGTGAAAAATCTTGTGTAGCTTTCATTAATTTCAAATTTAAAAAAAAAATTTTTTTTTTCTTCTGTTTGATTTGTTTAAAAAACAAAATAAAGAAAAATTTTTTTTTCTTTTTTTGGAAAGAGGAGATGTTTAAAAAGGAAATATTGTGAATGGTAAAAATAAAATTTTTACATCCATTTTTAAATGATAAAATGTTGTAGTTAATTTTAAGACTTTTTATCTAATAAAAAGAATTTATTTGAGGTATATCTGAAGCAGTTCTGCTCTCTCATTCTTTGAATTAATTGCGCAAAGTTTACTTTTTGCGCCCTCAAAGGAAACAATCAGACGTTGATATTCAATAAATGCGCCGTTGCTTACTTTATGCTTTTACATTACGTCAATGTAAAAGGATTACCATATAAAATTCTATACATTTTTACTGTAAATGCTTTGACTTGTTTTTAAAAAAATTATCAATGACCGGTAAACAATAGTAAATTTTACTTTTGGCAACTGGTTTTTATTAAAATCAGGTAAAATAAGCCTTTTCTAAATTATTATCAAAATATATATATTTGGCATAACATAAAATAAAAATTAAAAGGCACTTTCAGTTCAACAGGCTTAAACAGTCAGCAGCATCAAATACTCAAAGCCTGCAATTTAGACGCCACTTCCTCCTCCACTTCCTTCTTCTTCTTATTCATCTTCTCCTTTCCCGAATCCACTGCTAACTCATTCTCTGGAACCTCTGGCGCGTCCGCAAGCAAAAGCTCGTTCAGCTCGTCCTCCAGATTCTCCTCCAGTGCTGGATCCATTGGCCTGGACAGAGCCTCCTCGATTTCACTGCCGCTGTTCAGCACCGCTTCCAGTTCGCTCATTGTTCCCGTGACCGTTTCTACGTTCAGTCCGGTTTCTTTGTATATTTGTTTGAGAACGGATATCCCTTTTTGGTAACTTTCGATGACTTCACTGTCCAGAGTGGCTTGTCTGATCCTGTGCAGTATGGCTTGGATATTTTCTAAAGTCACTGCTCTTTTCTCAATTGTTTTTTCAATTTCTTTTTTCCTGCGAAGTGATATTTTCGCCTAAAAATACAAAAAAATTATAAATCAAAATAACTATTTGGATTAATATTATATTTTTTAAAAAAATATTCTACTATATTTTGTTAATAAAAAATAAAAATAAAAAAGTAAACTAAATAATAAAAATTAAAGAATAACCGTAAATAATAAAAATATTAAAAAATATGAAAAATATAATTTTTTAATATAAAAAATTTAAAAAGAATTTTAATAAATTTTTTATTAATAAAATCCTGTAAATGAATATTATAAATGTTCTATCATTTAACTAAAGGAGCTACTAAAAAGACTAACAATAAAGAGACAAACTGAATTTTTGGAGTAAATAAATTTCATTAAAAAAAAAATTCTTTAAGAAATATTTTGATGATAATTTGCAATTCAATAAATTTACCCTGAAAACTCACCATATTTTTCATTTTATTAGAAAGGTGCTTTTTAGTTTCCTCCAATGCTGCATTTCTTTCTGCTTCTAATTTGGCAACATTGTCCTCCAAAAGTTTCTGCTGCCTTTCCAAACTGTAAACTCCTAAATCAGCTTCTGTTATTTTTACTGGTTTCACTGCATTTTTTGTTAATTTCACTAAATAAACATCACCATCATGATGAGTGGCAATTAGGCCTTGTTTCTGCATCCAATGCAAAACAACACTCAGATTTTCAGGGTTATCAAATCCTAATTTCATCAAAGACTCAAAACTGACTATTTGTCCCTGAGAAGAAAAACTTTCTCCTTTCTGTAATTCCTCACTTAAATGCTGAAAATTAAAATTAGCTTGATTAATAAAAATAAAAAATAAAGACAACAAAACAAAGTGTCAGAAATGATTTTACATACTTTCACAACTGGCAAATGTACATAATAAATTTCTTTTACTTCACTGTCTTTTATTATTGTATTTTTTACTGTGTTAAAGGTCCACTTTAATGGATTTGTCACCAAAACTTTAACTGCCCAACTTTTCCAGTTTTCATCTAAAGCCATGAAATTGTCTTTGTTGATGAGAATTCCTTTACTGAAAATAAAAAATTACCACAAAGTCAAGTTGGATGACTTTTCAAATTTGAAATCAAATTTTTATCATTGAAAAATTTAAGTTTTCTGGTTAATCAGCAAATGAATGTTTCAGTGAAGAAAAGCTGTAATTTTGGTCAAACATCAAATGAACAACCTGATTAAGTGTTGAGCGACTTCATCAAGGCAAGCGGGGACCAATCCTTTCCTGGAAAAACTGTTCTTCAAACTGGAAATTTCTACCACGGGACATTTATTGTGTTTACACCAACTTTCAATTAGGTCTGTCCAAAATTTTATTTTCGAATTCCAGTCATTTGGGTTTACGGATTTCGATCTGAAAGGAGCGAATAATGCGCTCATCCTGATGTCGTTGCTCCAACATTCTGGAAATTCAAATTTTTTTTCCGGAACTTCGCGATTTGCCATAATATATACACACAGAGACAGACAATGAATATTGCTAATGTAACTGCACAACTATAATTTTTTCATTACTTCGTTAATTTAAAATACGATCATTCTGAAAAGTTATTTCGCTCAGCTGATATTTTTACATTGTTTTGGTTTTCGAATGTTGGCAGCGCGGGGTATTATTTAGAATGTGGGAGCTTCAAAATTTTTTTCATTTAACAAAAAAAAATAAATCAAATAAAAACGACATGTGGTTGGTAGGTCGGTAGAGTTAGATAGGGTACCGCAATCATGGGTCATGAAATCAAATGAGGTCGCATCTAGAAAAACTAAAACCTTTCCTATTTGCGATTTTCGGTTATGGTGCTCTGGGCAGGTAAGTTTCATTTAAAAAGTTGCGATTTCGCAGAAATACCGCTTAAGTCTCATGACTTCGATTTTGATTCGGTATACGAAAACACTGACAATTTTATGTCTTTTCTACCAAATAAAACTGAAATTCGCCTTTGAAATTGATAATGAATAGAAATTTATCATAATCCGAATAGGCGCAACCGGTGTCTGTTTTTTCAATTAATTATAATTAACATTCGTTTTCAGCGTTTTAGTTATTGGAGATCAGATTCGAAGGCTTTATAATAAGATCAATAAAGCGACGTCATGTGATGTTCTATCAATTTATAGATTGCAGCCCACATATATTTATATTGAGGACCCCTTTATCCAAGGTAAGCTAAGCCAGTGAAATTTTTTTTAGTTTTGTGACTTAAAATTGAAATATATTTTTAGAAGAAATAACAACAGGGGATTCCATAAGCAAGGAACGTCTGAAACTGACAAGATTTCACAAATGGCTGTATGACAAAATTGAGGAGTCCTTTATATTCAGGAATTGGTATTCTTACAAAAAAAATCTCCCTTGGAGATACCTCAGGTTGGCCCAGGATGAGAATCAGAGCTACAGACTCAGGGCTGTTAGATCTCTGGCCTCCATGAACACTTTAGCTGGTAAAGATCACCTTGGTTGAGTTTTTATTCTGACAATTCAAGAGTTTATTTTCTGTAGATGGTGAATACACTGAACTGGCACAAGCATGTGATGTGAGGACTGCTGTGGGTCTGGCCAGAAACATGGCCAATGAGAAGTTTCTTTTGGATCCACCTTACTATAAGATGAAGTTTGATAAGAAAGCCATTATAAGAAATTTTCATGATTTCTTCATTGCTCTCAACAGCAAGTCAAGGCACCCTTGTCTTCAGCACTTTGTTTCTAAAGTCATTGTTGATGTTTCAGATGTGGTGAGTGTATCAGGTCTTTCATCATGTTTTTTATTTTTTCTAACTGTATTCTTTTTATTTCAGGACAACAAAGTCTTTGATGATGATTTGAGGTTCAGTTTTGACAATGCTGATTTCATTCCAATGTGTTTGGAGGCTTTACTTCATCATTCTTGGACTGATGTCAATGCCAAAGGTAAAGTGTAATTGCTCCTTAATAATAGATTGAGTTGTAACTACCATTTTATAGAATATGTTTTTAATTAATTAGTTCATTTATTTGATTGTAATGTATTCACCTGTTTTGCTATATATCTTGTTGCTGTTATAGTATTGCTTTTAGAAGGTTTATATCTCTAAAACCACAATATTTAACTGTCCAATTAATTATTTGCACTTCATTTATTGATGAGTACTTTTTTACTCTCCATTTCAAAGTAAAAAGACAGTCAATTGTATCACTCAAAACTTTGAGGAAAAATAAACGTAAATCTCGTTTATTTAGTGAAAATAAAAAATTGTAACCCAAAATGATTGAATACAAAAAACAGAATTTTCATAGACAGTGAAGGAAGTTACTTATGATTCAACGAAATATTGAATATACAAATGGTTTCATTTATTCTGTGTTTTTTAGAGATAATCAATTTGGGCGGCCTACCACTTCTCATCGAAGTTTACAAATATCTGAAAGAAAACGAACGCGAACACGTCGACTCCCTGATTGTGTTGTCAAAAATAATGTCGAACATCTCAGTTTGCAGCGACAGCGCCAAAAGTTTTTTCATGACCGGTGAGTGAAAAGTCTTCGGGGAGGCGAGAAAACTCTTCCTTATGTTTATCATCATAATTGTGTGTTCAAGGGTGGATGAAAATTTTACTCATACTGTCTCAGCATAAAGATATTAGGGTCGCGGCACCGGCGCAGAGAGCACTGGCTAATTTCGATGAAGATGATCCTCCGGGAGGAGAAGCACAGAAATTTTCCAGAAGAGTGTACCTCCTCCACCCGACGCAGAGAACGCGTGCCCAGCCCAAGTTGGACGTGATCTTCATCCACGGATTGCTGGGAGGAATCTTCATCACTTGGAGAAAAAGAGATTCAGGACATTGCTCCCACAAATCTCCGCTCGAGTTGTTAGGTAGTGTAAATCATTCAAATTGACGCCATTTTTTCGGCGGCTCACTTCCCCTTTTCTCTCCCTCCAAAAGCCACCGTTGGAAAGCTCATCCATTTCAAAATGAGTAATCGTTTCGTCTTTGCATCCCACCTGTCAGCACCCAAAAAGGTTCCTTCCTTTCCTATTCCCGAACCAGGTTTAACAGCTTCCGGCTACGAAAAGGGACACGTGGCCTCCTACCAGACGATGAAGCCTCTCGATCAGGATTACTTCGTCGACGTGAGCCAAATCGACAATTGGGACAAAATAGCAGACAGCTACGAATTCGTTCTGTCGGACATTCCCGTCGATTCCAACTCAAAATGTCGCGGGCCTTTCTACGGGTAACTGCATTCCTTTGTGTCTCCCCGTCCTTTTACTCGGACTCTTATCCGTTTCTTATTTAGGAACGCCAAAGAAAGAGACTGCGGCGAAGGATTCACCAAATGCTGGCCGAAGGATTGGTTGGCAGAGGACTGTCCCGATATCAGACTGATCGGCATCAATTACGAGACGAACATTTCGAGGTGGACGCCATTGTGCCCGATGTCGGCCACGAGGTAATCCTTATCCTCGCCTTTTTCAAATTGAACTTCTCAAAGTATCATTTTGGTTTTATTACCCCATTACAGCGGGACCTTACAGGAAAGAAGTAAACACCTGTTGAACGCTTTAACTCAGGCAGGAGTCGGAAAACGGCCAATCGTTTGGATCGGTCATTCAATGGGAGGACTTCTCGTCAAAGGAGTGCTCAATCTTTGTGAGTAAATCAATAAATCACGAGTGCGTTTATTAATGTCTTTATTACTGGATTATTTAATTTAATGGAAGCCAGAAGCAGTTCGAACCCGGCAGAACGATCGTTGCTCGACCAGACGAAAGGAATCGTCTTCTACAGCACTCCACATAAAGGATCTCATCTCGCCGCCCTCAACACGACAAGTCAGATGATCGTCTGGCCATCGGTGGAAGTTCAGGAACTCAGAGAAAGTAATTCTCCCCTTTCTTTCTCGTTCCTCCCCTTTCATGCAAAAGCTCTAAGTCTCGATTTCCTCCAGATTATCCCGGTCTTTTGGAACTCCACGGTCACTTCCTGAGCATTGTCAAAGAGAGGCCGATCAAAGTCATCTCCTTCGCCGAAAGGGAATCCACTTATGTCACCTCGCTGAAGTTTGAGATCAGATTCGTAGATTCTCAGTCGGCTGATCCGGATGTTGGGGAACACTACGGGATTCCTCTCGATCATCTTTCCATCTGCAAACCCTCTGGAAGGTTCGCATTTGGGTTTACACTATGTCCTGTTTTCCTATTCGACCTAATGAATTTATCCATTAAGTGTCACTTTGTTATTTTTCCAGGCAGTCGTTCTTATACCAAAAAGTAAAAAAACTCATTCAAGAAATAATAAGCGAAATGGAGACAAAGTCGAGTGGAAATGAAATAAAATGAGTGAATAAAAAAATAAATGCTGGGTCAATCATCTACGATTCGGGGAAAGTGATTTAGAAGAATTTATAATAATGTTATTGATATTTTTATTAATAAACATCTAAACTAATTTGAAATGTCGATTGTTTATATAAATTTCAAATGGGAAAAGTTTATTTAAATTTCAAGTAAAACAGTAGAAAGCACTGTCAGTAAAAATCCTTAGAATTTCCAACTCTACAAAAAACTTATTATAAAAATATCTTCTGCTGGCGTAGCTTTTTTTTATTAGTATTAGTTTTGAGTGGAAAGCGCTAAATCAGCATTTTCTCGCAGAAACTGCAGAAAACTGCTCTGTAATTGTCTGTTATCTCTTAAAAGATATCAATGTCTGACCCATTCATCGCTTGTTGTGTCACGATGACTTGCAAAATACGTTCGCGAATCAATAAAAGATAACGAGAAATGCGTTTCACACCAAAACTTTCAGCGCCCACCGCCTTCTTTCAGTTTAAACTATCAAACCGACTTCTTGGGAGAGACAAGGGTGAACAAACACTCACAGATATTGATACAATTCTGTTTATTGGTCTCATGAGCACACAAACTACAGACGGCTGATCTTGAGTAGAATTTCGTCCTTGACGGAAAGCACGAAAGAATTGGGATCGAAGGTCAAAGGTTTGGCTGTCACAGGCAACTCGAACCTGAACCTGGACAGCAGAACAATAAGAGCCACTCTCATCTGCATTTGCCCGAACCTCTTCCCTGAAAAGAAACTTTCTTGAGTCGGTTTTTAGGGGAGGCGCCATATTTGCGTTCTGTCTCGCACCTATACAGTTTCTGGGCCCTTCGCCGAACGGCAGGTACGCGTAATGATGTCTTTTCTGCTTTTCTTCATCGGAAAACCTTTCAGGGTCGAATTTCTCCGGGTCGGGGTAGTAGTTCTCATCCATGTGGATGGCATAGACGGGAATGTGAACGACGGTTCCCTCGGGAATGATGGCGTCGGTGTCGGGGATCTGGTAGTTTGTCTGGCACTTCCTCTGCAAGGTGGGCACCACCGGGTATTTCCTCAGGGCCTCTGAAAGCATTCATAGATTAGGCTCTCTTCGGGTGGTCGGTAGGGGGAATGGGTGCACCAACCGTCGATCACTTGGTCCAGGTACGGGATTTGGAGACAACCTTCGTAAGTGATGCGGTTATCGTACTTCTTGAGGTTGTCGAGAATGTCCATCCGTAGCCTTTCTTGGATCTCGGGGTTTTTGGCCAGCTCATACATGGCGAATTGGACGGTTGAAGAGGAGGTTTCGAAACCGGCAAGGAAGAAGACGAAGGCTTCGGCCGCCGCCTCTTCAAAAGTGAGCTTCTCTTTGTTTCCTGAAAAACCGTTACATTATACAAAACATATTGGAAATAGAGGGCGCAATTTGGGAGTTCCAGGGTTGCCAACTTAGGAGTTCAAAGAGCCCAATGGGGTATTTTTGGGATATTTTTAGGGTATTTAAGCGTTAATCATTTTTAACTTCAAAATATGAAGAAATTATGATTAAAATGAGCGCAACTAAAGAAGAATAATTAATTATTTATTTTAATAACAGGGGAATTTTAGGGATCTTTGGTTAGAGCAGGTGGGAGGTAAATTTTTGAGAGTTCACAACACTTATTTGCATCTGAAGAGTTAAAATGCAATACTTCTTAGATAACTTCTAATATTACATGTTTCATTCTAATTTGTTGCAGTAAATTTTCTTCATAGATTAATTTTTTAGTGTTTGGGTATATTTTTTTAATTAATTGTTATACTTCTACGAGGTGGAGGTTGGGGGCTTTGGGGGGCGTTCTAGTAAATAAAAATCAAATAAATACGCTCGGTTTTTAAATGAGAGTTTGGCGCCACCAACCGTTATGATTTTCCTTTCCCCCATCCTCGATGGTGCCCTCATTCTTCAGCTGCATGAGCAGTTGCATGAAGTCGTTCCTGACCACTCCCAGCTTCTCCCTGCTCTCCATCACATCCTTCACCGCCCCCAAGAAGTACTCGCTCACGTCTTTGGGGAACACCCGCAACTGAACAATTCATTCATCATTAGAACCCTCTCTCCCCCTTCAACCAACCAACTGCTTTCCTCACCCTCAAGATCTCTGACATTTTAGGCGCACAGAACTGGAAGACCATTACGGAGATATTTCTCAGATTGGGTTTCATTATCTTCCTGCCCATCTCCCTGAACTTCGCCATGGGGTTCTTCAGGGAGTTCGTCCGGATCCCGAAGGCGCACAGGGAGATCACATCCGTCATGAACCTGGCCACGACGTCCTTCACCTCCATCATCTTCCCCGCCGCCACCAACTCGTTCAAAAGCTCCTCCAGTTCTTGCCCGCATTCGACCACCAACGGAAACATCATCTTCATTTTCCCCGAAGTGAACGTCGGTGAGAGTTTTATCCTCATGTTCCTCCACTTCTGTCCCTCGATCGAGAACAGATGAGCTGGAAGAGACACACATTAGTGTTCGAATGAGAGAGGAAGACACCGCCCAAGTTACCTGACAAGGGATCATCCTTTTCATTGAAGTACACATCCCGGTCCTGAAAGTGATGGAAATCCTTCACGAATATGGTTTTTATCAAGTCCAAGTCTTTGACCACGAGCAGGGGGTTCATGAACATCCAAATCCCGAAGAACTTTTCCCCGGGGAACATATCGTAGAAGTGTTTGAAGAAGACGCCGATGCTCTTGGACCATGCTGCCCTCTCGAAGTGTCCCAGGGGGAAGCGGGGCTGCGTGTGGGGCACCCCGTGCGCCTTCCAGAACTGCCCCAGCCTTTTGAAGTAAAGGTTCACCAACAAACCCACCGCGAGAGCGAACAACCAGAAACTTGCGAGCCACGACATTTTGTTTACTTCACATGCGAGACCCAACTGAACTACAAAGCATTTGGCCGAACTCACATTCGTCTCCGCCTCCGATAAGAGAGCTTATGTGGATTTTGCACTCTTTGGCCAGGGTTCGCAATTGGAAGATGTCAAGAACAAGGAAAGGCTGCTCACCTTTGCATTCCTTGTCATGTTTTTTGTTTGTGGTTGTGTTTTCCTCTTTAAGTAACGAATAAATAAATGACAATGCAGTTAGCTAAATAAAAGTTCGCAGTTAATAAATAAATGAAAATGTAAGACAACCAAAAAACAGTACTTAAATAAAAAAATTAAATAAGTTAATAAACATAACTAAATAAATATTAAGTAAACAAACAAACAAATACATAAATGTGTATAAATAAATACACATACAGAGAAACAAATAAATAGACGAATGACATAAATATTGTAATTAATTGCGGGAGAATTGTAAATATTATGTAATGTGCAAAATACAACAGTTTATTTTTTAGTGAAATGTCATTAATTTTAGTGATTTAATGAAATCAGGTACACCCCCGCCCTCCCTTTTCCCCTCACATCCAAAAATGGCGAAAATAGCCGATCTAATTTTTATCTTAATATTCCTCGCGTGTTTCACGTCATTATTCTTTTCTCAAGAAGGAAAACAAACCTCGACCTTGAAATTTGTATCAGAGGAAAATTACTATAATTCAATAAACAATAATTTTAAAAATCAAAGATTATGGGAGCCTCTTCAAGGCCCCATGACACACATTCCCCGCTTTACATCCCCCGAAGACAACCACAGGGGAGGCAATAGAACTGACATCTTTTGTCGCATTCGGCCTTCTCTTTCGGCCTCGTTTTTCATGTTCTTTTCCGGCCTTTTGGTGTCTTCCATCGAAAGAATTCGGGCCGAGGATTCAGTATAAAAAGACTTCCGTTGAGGGTTTTTTGTGGGATAATCCGCGTTTGATTGAGAAGTTACGGGGTGGCAATGCTTGGGGTGTTTCTGGTGGGGCTGGTGGGGGCGGTGGTGAGTTTGCTCGGAGGGGTGGTCAGCCTTCTGTACTGGAGGTTCCTCAGGAGCAGGAAGCACTGGGCGAGGAAGAATATAACTCACAAGGAGCCTCGCTTCCTCGTCGGGAACTTCGCCGAGGCCGGGAGGAAGAACCTGGGAATTATCTTCCGGGAGTTATACGAAGAGGGGAAACACGAGAAAGTGTTCGGAGTGTGGCAGTTCACTATGCCCGTTCTGTTGGTCACCGATTTAGACCTCGTGAAAAGAGTCCTCGTGGCCGATTTCTCCCACTTCGACGACCACGGTGTCTATTTCGATGAAAAAACAGACCCCTTGGCAGGTGAGTAATGGCGACTATCGACTCCTTCCGTTCCTCTCTGAGGGCTTTCCATCCCTTCAGCCAATCTCCTCACGATGGGAGGATCAGCATGGCGCGACCTCCGCACCAAACTCAACCCCGCCTTCACCGCCGGGAGGCTCAAGGCGATGTTCCCCATCATCCTGCGCTGTGGGGAGGACATGGTGGGGCTCCTGAAGGGCCCCGCAGAGCAGGGGGCCGTTGTGGAGTTGAAAGAGTTCCTTTCCAAGTACACGACGGATGTGATTTCTTCGTGCGCTTTCGGAATCGAGGCGAATTCGCTGAGGGATGATGAGGCCATTTTCAGAGCAATGGGGAAGAAGGTTTTCATGTCGTCGTGGGAGGTTCTCTGGAGGAATTTTGTAGGGTTCCTCTTCCCCGATCTGGCCAGGTTTTTTAAGGTAGGAATTCCAAGACAATCGGGAGTTTGGTGCTGAATGAGAAATGTCGTTGCAGATTAGGATTTATCCGAAGGAGATAACCGACTTCTTCGTGGGTGTCATCCGGGAAACCATGTCCTACAGGGAGGCGAACGCCATCAAGAGGAACGACATCCTCCAGATGCTAATTCACCTCAAGAACAACGGTTTACTTCCCGAAGACAGCCAAAACTCGCACAGTGAGTCCTCATTTGTTACAATTGCACCCAGACTTCATTACCAAACGCCGCGTGTTTACCAACTATATAAATGATGTTTACAAACCATTAGCGGTCACCTCTCTGCCAACTCTTTTTTTTCCGAGCAGACGAGGGAGAGGGATTCACCTATGAGCAAGCCGCAGCTCAGGCTTTCATCTTCTTCACCGCCGGCTTCGAAACCTCCTCCACCACCATGAATTACGCCCTCTACGAACTCGCTTTCAACCCCCTCATTCAGGACACCCTCAGAACAGAGATCCAAAACGTCCTTTCCGGCACCGGCGGTCATCTCACCTACGAAGCACTCCAAGAGATGCCGTACCTGGGCCGAGTCCTCGACGGTAACCACCCCCGCACCCTCCCCTGTATCCCTCACATCCCTGATATTGCCTTTCCCTTGCAGAGACGCTGAGGAAGTACCCTCCGGCCACCAACCTCAGCAGGGTGTGTACCAAAGACTATCGTCTGCCAGGGACGGATATACTCCTCGAAAAGGGCACTCAGGTGTCTGTGAGCGTGTTGGGGTTGCACTGGGACGACCGTTACTATCCCAACCCGGATAGGTTTGATCCCGACCGTTTCACCGAATCCAGCAAAGCTTCGAGACCACTCTATACTTATATGCCTTTCGGGGAAGGTCCTCGTACCTGCATAGGTCAGCTTCTTCTCTCTCACAAGAGAGTATACAACCCATCATTCAATTTGCACACTCTTTCAGGTCAGAGGTTCGGACTCGCGCAGATCAAAGTGGGACTCGTACTTATTCTGTCCAGGTACAGAGTCTCGATTGCGCACCCGCACACTCGGATTCCGCCGGTTTACGACCCCAAGTCTTTCTTCTCCGCCCCACAGGGAGGAATGTATCTCAGAATATCTCTTCTGCAGACAGACGAAGTACAATAAGTGCATATAAACAAAGTCGGGGGACGAAGGGATGAAGAGAAAGAGCATGGCCGCCACGAGCTGGGATGGAAGAGGCCGACGAAGGGCCATTCCATCGCAAATATTTGCTGTTTGTCCAGTTGCAAAACGGCGAGAGCAATTAAGAAGATTTGGTGTCCGCAGCGGGTGTTCGCTTCCCTCTTGTCCACTTTTCTCGGCAACCGACTTACGTAAATGTTCTGTTAAGCGCCTGCTCTAATGAGGCAGGCCCTCAACTGCGAGCCATTGTTCGCTCTTCGCACTTACGACTCCGCTCGACCTCCTTTCGCATTCTCCGTTCCTCCCCAGACACGGACAGTCGATATAGTACATCCCCTTAAGGACCCTCAGGGACCCTCAGGGACTCAGGGGGACTTCTCTCTTCATCTTTCCTTTCTTTCGCTTCATTTCGCTTTCTTTACTTTCTTTTACTCCCTTTCATTTGGTGCATGAGATGAGTAGAACCTTCGAACGCCCCCTTTTTCCTTCTCTTTTCTTCTTCTTTTCTTTTCCCCTGCTCTTCTGTTCTTCTCCTCTTCTCATTTTCTCCTTTTCTCTTTTTCTTTTTCTTTTCTTTTCCTCTGCTCTTCTGTTCTTTCCTTCTCTTCCTCTCTTTCCCTATCCTCTTCTTCTCCTTTTCTCTTCTTCATTTCTTTTCCTCTGTTCTTCTGTTCTTCTCTCCTCTTCTTCTCCTTTTCTCCTCTTCTCTTTCCCTCTCCTCTTCTTATTGAACTTCTTTCCTCTCTACTCTTCTCTGTATGAATCGATTCTTTTCCTATTCAATCGTCTCTCTTTTCCACCCCTCCTTCAGCCCCATTAGAACTGAAATTAACATAAAATCCCTCCCCCCACCGTCGGTTTAGTCAAAGCACAATAAGGCGAAACGATGAGTGACATAATCTGGGGGAAAGGAAGGGACGAAGAAGTCCCCCACGGGGTCTGCCTCCCGCCTTGTGCCCCTCCCTCGTCTCGTCCATCTCCAGACGAATCCTCAACTCCTCATTCAGCGCGAAGTTTGGTAACCGCGAGCATTGTCGCAAGAAGTTGGTGTTAGAATTCAGGGAAAGGAGAGCGACTTACCACAGACTCAAGTGCTGGTGATGCTTTCAACAGAGACTGCTTAGGAAAATCAACAAACATGGTAACTTTTTCTCTTTGTATTTACCGTCATCGCCAACCCCCGTTTCATCCCTTTCTCAGTTACCGGCTCTGCTTTCTTTCTCCTCAAATGAGTAGAATCTACTCGAGCATTTTGGGGAAGGAATTTTTAAAAATTTATTTATTTGATCATTTTTATTTTCAAATATGGCTACCCTTTACTAACATGATACTTTCAATTTTCTACAGTAAATAGATGTAAAAGAATAACCAATTTTTTTCTTTTCATCCCCTGAGGTCGGTTGAGTTTCACTTTTCTTTTTTTTCTCCCATTTTTTACACCAAAATTTCCACTTCTTTTTTCTCCTTCCGGCATTCAATCAATCATTAGATAATAAATATTAACCCTTTAACGCCCGACCATTGAAATCTTTATCCAAAATGAATGGTGAATTTGTCTTCAGAGAGGACAAAACCACCCCTTAAATTTTCCTGGGGGCTTCAGAGGCTTCAGAAGAAAATTTCCTATGCATAAAACCTTATTTTAAAAATTTTTTCAAATTTTATGGCCTATAACTTTCAAATAGTCTTCAGAAAATTCCTGAGGAGATCAAATTTTAAACAACCGAAAATTAAGTGAAAAGTTGTTCTAACGAGAAAAAAATGAAAAACAAAAAAAAGTACTAAAAAGCAAGTTCACAAAAAAGAGTCCCCAAAAAACAAAAAAATGAAAACCTAAATTAGAAGATTTTCGAAAAGCTCTCCTCTGTTTATTTTTTAATAAAGACTGAAACACCAAAAAGTTTTTCATAAAAACATTTTATAACCGCAGGAAATAATCTTAAATTTGCTGTCGTATACTGCGAAAGGACGTCGGGCGTTAATGGGTTAAACAACTCCAAAGATTAGAGTAATTTTCATTTCCTTTCCTCCTCTTTTCCTCAGAGGATACAGTGGGAGTCACACTCTTATTGTACTGCATCTGTTGTTCTGCCATTTTCTCCCCTTTTCTATTTTCTTCCTTAATTCCCCGTCAGATTCTTCTTCCCTTAACTTCTTAATGATATAAACATTGTCATAATCCTTCTTTCATTTTCACTCTTTATGAAAAAATGGACATCACATTGTAATGTTTCTTATTTTAGTTCTTTCCTTTCTTTTTCTTTCTCCCGTCTTTTTTTCTCTTTTTCTTTCTCCCTTCTTTTTTCATTTCTCCTTTCTTTTTCTTTCTCCCTTTTTTCTTTTCTCTTTTCTTTTCCTTTCTCCTTTCTTTTCCTTTCTCCCTTCTTTTTTCTTTCTTTTTCTTTCTCCCTTCTTTCTTTTTATCCTTTCTTTTTTCTTTCTTCCCTCTTTTTTCTTTTCCTTTTCTTTTCCTTTTCTTTCTCCCTTCTGTCTTCTTTTTCCTTTCTTTATCAATTAAATTAATAAAATAAACAATGAGTACATAAAAAATATTTATATACAAAAAAATATAGATGTAAAGGACAAAAATTAAAATAAAAAATGAGAAATTAATAAAATAGAAAATAAATAATTAGAAAAAAGAAAAAACGCCTAAAATATATTTTCAAAACCTAAAACAAAAGGTAAAATAAAAAACATAAATGATTAATAACGCGTAAAAAATAATAATAAAATTAAAAAATATATAAGAATATTAATAATATAATAATAAATAAGGTAGAAAATAAATTGGAAAATGGCGTTTATTCGTTTAGTATTGAGGAGCCTCAAATATGTACGTTAAAAATGAGTTTAGTATTAATATTGTAATGCAGTATTTAGTATTTTCTGGAGAAATTATTATTAATTTTTTTTTTTTTTTTAAATGAGTGACGAAATTTTTTGAAGATTGTGTTGTGGGTTGTATTTCTTTCTCCTGCAGTATCGCAACGCAATGCATTTATATTCTGACGAAGTTGTACAACTTCTGCAGGGCGTCCAGGCTTTCTCCCTTTCACGCGAATCCTTTCTCTTAAGGCGGCCATATGCGGTTGTCTTTTGTTGTGCGGGTGAGGTGCGATTAGGTACGCACTCGATGGGAGATGGGAGAAGAGTTGCATAACCGTTCGCCAGAATGCCTCATTATGTTGCCCTTCCTTCGAATTTTCATGTTCCTCTTGTACCGACCGAAAAGAAAAAGAAGAAAGAAAAGTGTTTTCTCGAAATATTGCCAAATATTGTTAAGTAACTGACTTACTTACGTAAACCTTCGCTCACTCCACTAAATTGAATTAGGGTCACTCCGAATTACGCCAAATTATTTTCCATTTTATCGCACCCTCCCGACCACCCCCAACCCCCTCCAACCCTTCCTCGCCTCCCCCGAGAAGACAACGATTCTTATGTAAATTCCGACAATGCACCTAATGGGCATTAGTCATCGCGTTCATTGGCGCCCATTGTATCCGAGCTTGTAAGGAATTTCCACGGTTAATTCGAGGCATATTCGGAATTATCGTTGGGCCATCGCGAATGGGTTCGGACGGTGGCATTTGCGGGGAGCAAATGTTGACTTTTGTCTGTCGCAAAAACGAAAGAGTGATCCAATTTGCTCATCTCGAAATGAGTCGTTGCGCGGATCGGTCAACACAATCTGAGTATTGCGTCACTTCGAGAGGTGCCCGATTTTGGCATTTTGTAATTCGTTAAACTCTCGACTAAATGATGTGATTGTTTCTCTTGTCCAGAACAGATTGAGAGATCGTTTTATATGTTCACCCTTATTACAGCAAATACAGTATAAAAACCCCCGAACCTTAAAGTTACTGTACTGTTTATACGGGATATTTTTATTTTCATTTGATTTCTCACCCTCGCAGCATCCCTTGTTCGTTCAACAGTGTTTGCATGTGAACACTCCCCAGGGCGATTGGAGGTTCGTGTCTTTCCCGCCCAGGCAACGAAATCCGGCCACGTCATCGTCTCTTTTGTTCGCGGACATGTTGAACGCATAATCCCATCACGACTCCCGCTCCACATTCTCCTCTTCTTTTCACAAAGTGCAAATGCATCGGTCGAGAAAGGAAGAAAAGCCGCGATTCATGGTAACTTTGGGCTGCAGAATCCACTTGACCGAGTTCTTTCTCTCTCCTCAGGGCCTGAACAGCGTGCTGGGGTTTCTCCACGTGCTCGTCCTCTTCCTCATATCCACGGGACTGCTGGGCCTCGTCTGCGCGTATGCCTTCTTCAAGTGGAAGTACACCTACTGGAAGAAGCAGAACATCCGGGTGACGAAGCCGATGTTTCCCCTGGGGGACATCACCGAGGTGGGCTTCGCCAAGCACATCGGGGAGGTCTTCAAGGAGATCTACGACAAGTTCAAGGGCGAGAGGTACAACGGCATGTGGGTCATCCACAGACCCTACATCATGGTGCGCGACCCGGAGCTCATCAAGACCATGTTCGTCCGGGACTTCAGCTACTTCAGGGATCGCGGTCTTTACGTCAATGAGAAGATCGATCCCCTCTCGGGTGAGCTCCTTTCCTCTGCCCCCTCCCGAAGAAGAGCCCCATTGAAATGAGCACCCCTTGCAGCCAATCTTTTCTTCCTCGGGGGCGCCAAGTGGCGGAATCTGCGAACGAAGCTCTCGCCCAACTTCAGCACGGGGAAGATGAAGAAGATGTTCGAGGTGATGTCGGAGAAGGGGAGTAAACTGCAGAAGGTCCTCGAGGTCCCCGCGAGGGAGGAGGAGATCATCGAGCCGAAGGAGTTCACAGTCAGGTACACCCACGAGGTGGTGGCCTCCTGCATCCTGGGCCTGCAGGCCGAGTGCATACAGAACCCCAGGAGTATTTTCCGGAGAGTCGGCAAGAAGATATTCGAGCCGAGCTGGTCCACCATAATAAAAGCGGCCTTCAGCTTCCTCGTACCTGACTTGGCGGGTCTGCTCAGGGTGAGTCCGTCACTATGACTGTATGTCTGTCCTGTCATCTATGATCGTCGTCTCCCGCAGATAGTGGCCACCCCTCGCCCCGTGACCGACTTCTTCCTCGAGGTGGTCAAAGACGTGATGGAGTTCCGCGAGAAGAACGGAATGGAGTCGAGCGATTTCATGCAGCTTTTGGTCAAACTGAAGAACCAGGGTTACCTCGAGGACGCCGACGTCAAGGACATCAACGGCAATGACGACCCCAAAGCAGCCGGTGAGCACTCGTCCCCACCGCCCTCTCCACACCCCTTAACTCCCACTCTCTTCCAGGGAAGTGTCGCTTCACCTTCAAGAACGCTGTCGCCCAAGCATTCATATTCTGGGTGGGAGGCTTCGAAACCTCCGCCACGACTATGCAGTTCGCCCTCTATGAAATGGCAATGAACACTCAGGTCCAGGACAAAGCCAGGAAGGAAGTCCTCGCCGTCCTTGCAAAGACAGGAGGCAAAGTCACCTATGAGAGCCTTTTCGAGATGGAATACTTGGGGAGGGTAGTGGACGGTGAGTGGGAGCACACCCCCATACACTGGAAAGGAGTTCTAGTGCGTCTCTCTCTTTCAGAAACCCTCAGGAAGTACCCTCCCGTGTCTATCCTCAACAGGGTATGCTCCAAGACCTACCAGATACCAGACTCCGATGTGGTGATCGAGGAGGGCATCCCCGTCCTCATCCCCGTCCTGGGACTCCACATGGACCCGGAGTTCTACCCCGAGCCGGAGAAGTTCGACCCGGAGCGGTTCACGGAGGAGGCGAAGCGGACGAGGCACCACTACGCGTACCTGCCCTTCGGGGAGGGGCCCCACCAATGCCTGGGTGAGTTGTGCCCCCTCGCCTCACCCCGCCCGAACTAATCGATGGTTCCCCGCAGGTCAGAGATTCGCGCTCATGCAGATCAAAGTGGGGTTGGCCAACCTTTTGTCCAACTACAAATTCGAAGTGGTGGCGAAGACTCCGAAGAAGCCGATCTGCAGTCGGAAACTAATTATTTACACTGTGAAGAATGGAATCCCCCTGAAGATATCAAAGCTGGACCAGTAACTCTGGTGAATTGAGGTACAGTTTGTCCTCACCGGCCCCCGCCGACTAGAAATGCATTGCAAACGGGGGCTCGCACTCGATACGCTTATTCTTAAATAAAATTTTACACAAAATGAGTCTTTTCTTCTCTGTATAAAACCAAACTTCCGCTTCGTCTTTTGCATTGGGATTAGTGTTCATCAATGAAGGTATGATTAGACAAAAGGACGTACGCATTTCCACGCATGCGACAGTGCGTATAAGGAGCAGCCAACAAACATTTGCACATTTTGTTTACAAAAGAAGATCCTGAAGTGCAGACCATAGAGTGCAAATACTCAACTGATCGACGTGCGCCATTTTGAATCTTTCTTTTATGTCATTACCCCTTGTATTTTCTCGTTTTTTTAATACTTTTCTAATTCATCCTTCTTTATTTTTCTTTCTTCTTCATTCTCTTCTTAAAAAAAATAGAAAACATGATAATGTTTAAGTTTTAATTTAAATACAATTCTGCCAGTAATATATCGGATAAGAATAATTGAAATAAATAAAAAAGGAACTAAGGTTGTGATGAGAAACGAAACTGATAATAATTGTTCCGATTTGGAGAAATGGCACTCAAGTATTTAATTAGTCCACTCAACTTCTCGGGATGAATTTCAAGTACATCCCCCCCTTCGGACTCAGCAGGAAATTGTAGGGATCGTACCTGAGGGGACTCGGCGTCCTCGAGGACACCGCCACACTGTACCTGGAGAGAATAGACACCAGCCCAGTCTTTATCTGCAGCAGGGCGAATCGGTTCCCTGGAAAGATAGTCAAGAGCTCAGCTTGGAAAACTCCTGCAAGTAAGGTGTGTCCCTTACCGATACAGATTCTGGGTCCCTCGCCGAAGGGCATGTAAGCGAAATGATCCCTCTTGGCCTTTTCTTCAGGCGAGAACCGTCTCGGGTCGAATCTGTCGGGATTCGGGTAAATTTCCGGATCCCAATGGATCGCCATAGTGGAAATGAACACCGGACAGTTCTTCTCGATTTTCATATTCAGTTCCGGGATTTCGTACTCTTTGTTGCATTCCCGGAAAAGCGCCCCTGCCGGTGTGTGTTTCCTCAGCGTTTCTGCAAAAGGGATTGTTATGAAACTGTCGTTTTCTTGAATGCTCACCTCCGTGCCTGTGTACCTTGGACGATACAGTCGAGGTACTCCATTTCCATAAGTCCTTCGTAGGTGATTTCCCCCTCGGACTTTGCCAGGGCGTTGTCGATTTCCTGCTGGAGAGTCTCCTGGATGTCGGTGTTGAGGGCCAGTTCGTAGAGGGCGAAGGTCAAGGTCACCGATGAGGTTTCAAACCCGGCGAAGAAGAACACGAAGGCCTGGGCGGCGGCATCATTCACCGTGAATTTGTTCTCTGAAAGGGGGAGTGAAGCAGAAGAGTTGGAACGGATGAGGGGGTGGCGTTGACCTACCGGGGGCGAGGGAGTCCTCGTCGTTGGGGGTGGGAGAAACAGGTTCGTCTGCGTCCTCCACCCTGCCCTTGTTCTTCAGCTGAATGAGCAACTCCATGAAGTCCTTCCTCTTCACTTTGTTCGTCTCCCGATAGGCCATCGTGTCTTCGACAGCGGTTGAGAAGAACTCAGTCACGTCTTTCGGGATGAACCGTAACTGAAACACGGATCGATCAGTACTCACACCTCAGAGTGAGACATACTGCCTTGACTTACTCTCAACAGGTTGAAGAATGCCGGACTAATACTGAATATGAACCCGCTGATGAGGGTTTCTAAAGTCGGATCGAAGAGTTTCTTCCCGTATTTGCGGAACTCCGAATTGGGGTTCTTGAGAGAGTTGGCCTCAATGCCGAAGGCGCAGGAGGAGATGACGTCTGTGGTGAACCTGGACAGAAGCTCCTTGACCTCCACGTCCCTCCCGCCCCTCGTCTCCCTCTCCAACGCCTCCGTCAACCCCCGACCGCAGCTCATCATCGTCGGGTACATCATCTTCATCTTCCCCGAGGTGAACGTCGGCGTGAGCTTCACCCTCAGGTTCCTCCACTTGGCTCCCTTCAGGTTGAACAGGTGACCTGCAACAGCAAGCTCATCTCTCACCCGCTCAGTGCCACCCTCCCCTCAACACCCACCTGCCAGGGGCTCCCGTTCGGTATCCACTTCCAGGCCATGATCCCGGAAATGGCTGAAGTCCTTCACGAGTATCCTTTTGATTATGTCGATGTCCGTCACCATGAGAGTGGGCTTGGAGAAGCCCCACAGCCCTACCAGTTTCTCCTTCTTGTACTTCCTGTGCAACTCCGCCAGGAGAACGATCATATTTTCGAGAATGTTCGCCTTCCAGAGATTTCCCACAAGGAAAACCGGTTCCAAATGCGCGACATTCCTCACCTTCCAATACTTCGCAGTTACGAGTTTAAAATGCGCGTACCAAATGAGAATCCCCGCGAGGATTAAAGCGTAGAATTCTGTCCACCAAGAGGCGAAATAAAGAGCCATGTCCGCCTGGTTTGGGCCGAAGCCGAGAGCTTACTAAGCTCTCGTGCGTTCATCTCTCGCCATTGAGGTCTTATCGAGCATGAAGGCCATTCGTGAGCTGTCCTTCGAAGAGATTTTCCTGTACCCACTCGGACTTTTCAACCAAAGCCCCTGGTGGTTATTTACATCATTTCAACCCTTTCATTCGCATTGGGGTGGAATTGTGCTATTCTCGACTTTGCGCTAACAATCCCTTCGTTATTTTGGGGTTATCAAGATGTTCATCGAGATGCTTATGATTGTTTTAGAGCAGACAGAAACGTTTAGTAATCAATATTACTTTTAGTAGATAAAAGCATTTACTATAGCCGCCAAAATGAGGAAAGAATTAAAAAGTCCGAAAGTGCCAAAGGAAAACCCCGCTTTTTTTTTATAACAAAACACACAAAGAGGCATAATCGGTGACTCTTCACAAATCTTTGAGTAATCGTTATCAGCTCTGATAAAGACCGATCTCATCTCCAAATTGAAAGTCAAGACCAAATCACTTAACCCTTTGTGACCAAGGAAAATTGCGCAGTTATGAGACTACGCCTGAACACTGTTGAGTATGCAACCCCACGATTTGCATGCAATGAAAAAAGAATAATTTAAATTTTAACAAATTTTTAACGGAATTTTCGTTGAAAATTTACAATTGAAAGATTAAAGAAAATGGAAATTTTCATGAAAATATGTTTTTGAAGTGGGAACGCTACTCCAGACGCCCATGTTGTTGAAGATAATGAAATATGGAGAGGTTGTAATGGTTGTAGTGAACGCAGAAGAGTATTGTAGTGCATTCCAAATAAGATTTGCTTACAACAGTGTTTAGTATGTTCTGTAGTGTTCTGTTCTTTAAGAATTGTGTTTAATTTCAGATATTAATTAATACAGAGACAAAATTGAGGTTAAATTTTGGGTGTTTTTGCATTTTTTTATTGTTCGGATCGCCAAAAAAGAATTCAGTTAATGAATTTATTACGTTTTTATTTAAATAAAAGCAAAGTTCATGGTCGTAAAAACATCAATTGAACAAATAAAAGATAACAAGAAATGTAAAAATTTGATATACAAAAATGGAACCTAATTTAGAGTTCTCTTAACGAATTTAAGAGGTATTCCCGATTCCGTTGACAATACGAAACTTCTTTTGTCGAATTTCAGAGGAATCGGAGTGTCTTTGGCCACTTCAACCGTCAGCTTAGACAGAATGGACACGAGACCGACTTTCGTCTGCATCAGACCAAATCGATTTCCTGCAAAAAACGATGGTGAGTGTACAGTAAAACCTTTCCCTTTTTGCCTCGTCTAAGCTTTCACTCACCGATACAGTTTCTGGGACCTTCTCCAAATGGCAAAAATGCATAATCGTGTCTTTTTTCCCTCTCTTCGGGGGTGAATCTTCCAGGGTCGAATCTCTCAGGCTCAGGGAAGTGCTGAGCGTCTCTCTGGATGGCGAACACGGGGATCATCACCGCCATTTTCTTCGGAATGACGATGTTCAGCTCGGGAACCTCATAATCTTTGTTGCACTGTCTGAACAAGAACGGCACCGGCGGGTACTTCCGAAGGGTTTCTGAAAACTATCTCCATTACAACCCCACTTCGGTGTATCCCTCACAACAGACACCTCACCTTGCACGACGCAATCCAGGTATTGCATCTCATGGAGTGATTCATAAGTCACTTTGTTTTGGTTTTTCATTAGAGTCTCGTCGATCTCCTTCTGAAGGGTGACTTGGATGTCGGGGTTGAGGGCGAGTTCGTACAGAGCGTAACTCAAAGCCGTCGATGAGGTTTCGAATCCGGCAGCGAAGAATACAAAAGCCTGCGCTGCTGCTAACTTAAAGGTGAATTGTATATCTGCGGAGAGAGAAGAGTCATCGGGGGTTGATTTGTCGGGGGGAGGTGAGCTCACCTTGAACGGCCTCCCCGTCCAGGTCCCCCTCGGGGGAGGTGGGGATCACCCCGTCGACGTCCTCCAGCCGCCCTTTGTTCTTCAACTGAATGAGCAGTTCCAAGAAGTCGTTCCTCTTTATGTTGTTCTTCTCCCTGCACTCCATCGTGTCCTTGACGGCGTTCAGGAAAAACTCCTGCACGTCTTTCGGGGTGAAACGCACCTGAAGCGCAGGACGACCTCAGCCTCCCTCTGCACGACCCCCTCCCCCTCATTGCTAACTCACCTTGAGGATTTTCACCAAAAGGGGAGACACGTTGAGCAGAATCCCCGTGAGAAGACTCTGCAGAGTCGGCTCGAAGATTTTCTTCCCGTATTTTCGGAACTCAGAGTCGGGGTTCTTGAGGGAGTTGGTCCGGATGCCGAAGGCGCAGGAGGAGATGACGTCTGTGGTGAACTGGGCGAGGATCTCCTTTACCTCTATGGTCTGTTTGCTGTCGGCCAGTTCCCCCAAACGGTCCTGGAGCTCCTGTCCGCAGTCTATCATTGTTGGGAACATCATCTTCATCTTCCCCGAGGTGAACGTGGGGGTGAGTTTCACCCTCAGGTTCCTCCACTTCGCCCCGCCCACGTTGAACAGGTTTTCTGAACGCGGTCAAATAAATAAATAAATAAATATATTAGCACTCTTATCTACAATTGCTTAATCAACTTCACTTTTTTAAAAAGCAATAAAATGTTACAATTTTCTTTTTATCTCTCTCCTCTTTTGTTCTTTTCTATTTCTTTCTGCTCTTTTTTACTTTCTTTCTCTCCTTTTTTTTCTCTCTTCCTTTTTGTTTCTTTCTTTTCTCTTTTTTTATTACTTTCCGTTTCATTGATGAAATGACTACGGAAGACAGATGCTTGACTAGGCAGAGTTGTATTTTTGTATTTTGTATTTTTCCTTTTGTAATGTATAAGCACCTGCAGATATGTGCATTCTACGGGACTTTAAAATAAATTTGTAAAATATTTAAATTATACAATATATATTATTATATATATTATTTTTTACCTCAGAATTAGACAAACAAATAAATAACAAAGGAAAATACTTTTATCAATGAAATTTAAATAAAATAATGGAATAATTGCATTATTTTACTGATAAAAAGTTTATCAAATTTCGCAATTGAAATATCGCTGAATTTTGATTCAAAATATCAATTTTTATTCTTTTTTATATTTTATGATTTCTTTTATTATTTTTATTATTTATATTTTTTCACATTTCGTGTTTTTATAAAATTAATAAATTATTACTGTTAAGATATGATTTGACTTTGCCTGAGTAAACAGTTTATCTTATGATGTCTTCAGAAGTGTTTTTTTGACAGATAAAAGATTTCAAAATGTTATTTCGGTTGCGAAATAAGTTTCCCTTTTTTGAGGGTGACTTACCCGCCAGGGGATCGTTGTGGAAGTCAATGGGAAACCCCCGATCCCGAAAATAGTTGAAATCCCGGGCCAGGATGTTCTTCACTATATCGAGATCATTTATGAGGAGAGTCGGCGTAGTGAAGTTCCAGAAACCAACGATCTTCTTCTCCTTCCACTCCCGGTAAATGTCCGACAGCACGAAGAAGAAGTTCTCCACGAAGGAGGCATGCCAAGTGTTCCCCAACAGGAACACCGGCTCCAGGTGAAACACATTCCTCTTCCGCCAGTACTGCGACGCCACCAGCTTGAAGTACACGTAATACACCAACAACACGATCACCGCCACCAGCAACAACTCCGACCACCAACCGGTAGACAACACCGCCATTGCGTACTGCGCAAAACTAACCTCTGCCCGCGCCGCCAAACTCCTAACCAGATAACCTTCACACGACCAATGGCCTCCCGCTACATCACACTTCACACACTCCTCGCCAATCGCTGACGGGCCACCACAAGTGGGTCGGCCTTCGTGACGTAGCCGCAGCAGTCCACGTGACTGCTGCATCTGTGGGTGAGTCTGAGACAGTGTTCGTCGCGATGGAGTGTTGGTGGGCGGCGGTGTTTCTCTCGGCGGTGTTGGCGCTGTTGGCGAGCTATCTGCACTTCATATTGGTGGGATCGAAGTATTGGAAGAAGAGGAATGTGTTTCACCTCGAGCCGGTGTTTCTCCTCGGGAACAATTGGCGAGGGATCTTCGACAACAATTTCAGTTTCGTTCTCGCGGAGAGGTACAAAAGATGGAGGGAGAAGAAACTGATCGGGTACTGGTCCTTCACCACGCCGACGCTCCTGGTCACCGATTTGGAGCTCATCAGGAGAATCCTCATCAGAGACTTCCCTCATTTCGTCGACAGGAACATAAACGTCAATGAGGACATCGATCCTCTGGCCGGTGAGCGGAAGATTCGCCTTCAGCAGCGATGAGTTGTTCAGTGGGTGTTTGCCGTTTGCAGGGCATTTGGTCAACCTGGCGGGATCGAAATGGAGGAACCTGAGAGTGAAACTCACGCCGACGTTCACTTCCGGCAAAATGAAGTTGATGTTTCCCATAATGGTGGACTGTGGCCTCCAACTGCAGAAGTTTTTGTCCGAACCCTCCCTCCGGGGGGAACAGTTCGAGATGAGGGAACTCCTCGCCAGGTTCACCACCGATATTATATCCTCCTGTGCGTTCGGCATCGAAACCAACACCATCGACAACCCCAATTCGGAGTTCAGAACCTACGGAAGGAAAATATTCGAACCGAGTCTTCGCTTCTTCGTCAGGTTCATTCTCAGCACTTTCTTCCCTCGCGTGAGAAACTTCTTCAGGGTGAGTCAACCCCCGGTCCATCCCAATCGCACCCCACTAACCCCCTCTTTTCCAGATTCGAACCATCCCCAAAGACGTCTCCGACTTCTTCATAAACCTCGTCAGAGACACAATGGACTACCGACAGAAGAAGGGCCTCACCCGCAACGACTTCCTCGACCTCCTCATTCAGCTGAAGAACAAAGGCTCCCTCGACCATGTTGACTCCTCTTCGACGCCCGCCCTCCACGGCACAGATCAACCCTTCACCCTCAACCAAGCCGCCTCCCAGGCCTTCGTCTTCTTCGCGGCGGGGTTCGAGACCTCCTCGACCACACTGTCCTTCGCCTTCTACGAACTCGCCCTCAACCCCGATGTGCAGAGCAGACTGCAGGAGGAGATCGACCACTCTTTGGCCAAATCGGAGGGGCAGATCACCTACGAGGGCATCATGGCGATGGACTACCTCGATTGGGTCATTCAGGGTAAGTGGTTCTTCAACGCGTTTGTGGGTTGTCTGCCAACAGTGGGTGTTCATTGCAGAGACTCTTCGGAAGTACCCGCCTCTGCCTTTCCTGGGGAGGAAGTGCACGAAGGAGTATGAAATCCCCGAGATGAAGGTGAAGTTGGAGGAGGGGACGAGAGTGCTCATTTCGGTGTTGGGGATCCATCGGGATGAGCGGTTCTTCCCCGATCCGGAAAAGTTCGACCCGATGAGGTTCACTCCGGAGGAAAAATCGAAAAGGGATCGTCTGACGGCGTTGGCTTTCGGAGAAGGACCCAGAAATTGCATAGGTGAGACAACAGTTTCCCTTTCTGCATTTGTGTGTCTCTGTATACAGACAAACCTATTGTATCATGTATTTTATCCACTAAATTGCCTCAATAACTGAGTTAGTAGATAATTAACAGATAAAACATCAGAACTTTCGCTTCTTCTCACTGCAAATAAACAGTTGTTCTCATATCGAAGTATCCATTACCCCCAAAATAATTAATTACATTTTATGATTCGAAAAAATGGTACTTATTTGGAGTATGAGTCAAAAATAATATACAGTAGAGATAATTTAACCTAAAAATAATACACGGAAAATGTATTCATTCAGACAAAAAAATGGTGTTGATTATTTGCTCTGATATCAGCAATAGTGTGCTTTTGGCGCCCTATTTTAATTATGTATTAAGTGATTCAAATGCTTTATAGTGAGTATGAAACACTTTTATTCTGATATAGTCGAAACAATGGCATTGCTTAAATGTTTATCGCAAAATAAGATGACTCATTGCGGTGATTAGAATTATTGTTTTTTTGGTTTCTGTTTTCAATGAAACGGCAGAAATAACGAAGATGTCTGAATGCGAAGTCAAAATGAGTACAATTGCACCACCTTTGCGAACTATGGGGTATAGGGTTTTCCTTCTGTTATCTCCTAATCTGGGCACAACGTGGACACAAAACACCGCCATTTTGCCTCGCAGTTTGTGCAGTCACCCCAGCAGATCACCTCCGCCGATAAGATATCATCTCTTATCTCCAGACGGAAACCCTACTTTGTTGTTCGTCGAGCAAAGGTCGTTTCTGAAAATGTCGTCTTTCGTTTCAGGTAACAGATTCGGTCTTCTGCAGACGAAAGTCGGCCTCGTTTCCGTTTTGTCAAAGTACAGTGTGGAGGTGTCCGAGAAGACTCCCATTCCGCTCGTTCTCAACAGAAAAGCTTTCATTTTGAGTCCCCTCGGAGGAATGCACCTGAAAATAACCAGGAGGAAGCGCCACGAGGATTAGCCGAAGGTGGGCGCCATGTTTGGCGTCAACAAGGTCGCTTTGGTTATTGCAAATCAAAGACAGTTCATTTGGAGAAGTTTTTCCTTGTTGATTTTTACTAAAATGTTGAGGTTTTCATTTGTTAATTATTAACAAAAGAAATAAGAAAGTTGCACGTGAATTTGTTTGTTTCCCTTTTTTTAGGGTTTTACCAAAGATTGTACAGTGTATATTTTTATACATATTATTAAATTAATGGTAATAAACAATTTTATCAATGGAAAACTAAATAAATAAATGCAAATAAAGCCTCTAATCAAAACCGCCTTCTTTTTTTCTCAGATTTTCAATAGAAAATACACTAATTTGTTAACCTTCGCCGTATTCAAAGAAGATGATGAGGAATTAAATCCACGCAACTTCTCCCAACCAAATGAGGAAGGAAAACCATTCTTCAGCTTCAAAATGTGACCTTCGCCGCGCAACAAAAGAAGCACAAGACAAAGACCTCTCATCTCTTCTCTCGAGAGGTCAAACCCACTGCCCAACCAAACCTTCGCCCTCAGCTGCACAAAAGGGAATCCTCAGACTGCGCCATCCAAAACAATCAACTATCAAAAATGAAAAAATTTATTGGCTCAATTACATTAGAATACAGTTTTAGTCTCACTCTGTACACTGACTCAAAAGGCAAACGTTTGTCACTAGCACCGAGGACTCGACCACATCGCGCCCCCAACATCCCCCACTGGCCACTGCCCCCGGCCCGCCCCCGCCGCCCTCCCGCCCGACGTGTTGTTGCTGTACCCCGAGTCGGACCCCGGCCCGGACTCCTGGCCCTCCCTCTTCGCGCACCCCTTCTCCAGAGTGGAGAAAATGTCCGGTTTGGGCCGCGGAAGGCTTTCGTAGTGGCCCCCCTCGAGGGGCGGCTCTGGGGGGTACTCCAGACTCACTCCCGTCACGTCGGGGTACATCTGCAGGATCCTTCTCAGGAGGAAACCCTGACTGAGCTCTGTGCACTCGGCGGGAGGGGCGAACAGCGGGGGCGGCGTCCTGTTCGCCCGCACCTTTCTTCTGTCCAGCGTCCGAGCCCTCCTGGCGCCCCCCCGACACGTCCTCCTCGGCAGCTCCCCCAGGAATTTGCTCCTGTCGTCGGCGTCGGAGTCCTCCGCGCCCCTCCGGGGGCGGTGCTCGCCCTCCCCGCCCAGACTGAGTTCGTCCTCCGCGAAGTCGTCCTCGCTGTTGGAGTCGGGCTGCTCTCCGGAGCCGTTGGACAGTTCCTCGTAGACGGGGTTGAACATGTCCTGGGCGTCGCGGGGGTCGAGAGGGGGCGGTGGAGGGGCGATGAGTGCGGGGGTGAAGGGGAGGCGGTCGGCGTAGGCGGCGACGTCGATCATCTGCGCAAACCGATACAATTGTTTAAAAAGAGAGAGAGAGAGATTCGAGTGCAGGGCGGAAGAGGGGGCGTGCACGCGGTGTAATCACGCACCAATTTACTTTTTCCAGTTTCTGATTCGAGATTTAGTCGTGCGTGGAAGAGAACGTCGGTGTTTTTCGTCCGAAAGCGATTGTCTTACCTCTATGGAAGGGAGCCTCGTCTGCCCCAAAGGACAGCCCGGGGAAAGCGTTCGGGGGATGTTGGCCAGATCCTCGTAAATGACGCCGTTCGCGGACGTTCTGTCGCAACGGTTCCGCAGCGACGCTTTCCCGCCGAACACATTCGACATTCTTCTCTTCCTGAAAAGAGACACAAACCACGTGCAAATGACCAGCAAAGAACAGAATGAGCAGAAGGACAGACTGAACCTGTGCTCCATCAAGGAATTTTTGTAGTTAGAGAGGGGCCCTCAGAGTCCCACAAGGAGGTTCAGTCTCTCCCGAAATGACAAAGCAACACGAAAGCAGGAAATTATCTCCAAGTGAACTTGATGAGATAATAAATGGGTTGAGAGTGAAGAGCTTCGAGTGCGACATTCCCTCTGCTGCGCCGCTTCCTTAAACTTCTTCGCCCAACTCTTAATTACCGCTTTTTTAATTATCTCTGCATTTAATGGCTTCTCTCTAATTTCTTTTCTTCCCGTATTGGTCACCATTAAACAAAAACTTTTCCCCTCAAACCGCCCGGGCCTCGGCTCAATCTCTTCCCCCGACGTTCGACTTACTTTAACAAGACTAGGAAAGTTCCAATAAATACAAACACCGCCACAGCGACGGCGGTCACCAGGATGATGGTGCCAGACGGGATGGCCGGACTGTAGCGGTGCCCGGAGTCTATCACCTGGAAAGAGAGGACCCGGTCAGAGGTGGAGTGGCCAAGATGGCCAAGATGCAAAGATTGTGTTTACTCACAGTCAAAGCTTTGCAGGTCTCCGAGGGCGAGGCAGGGGAGCAGTCGGGGAGGGCGGGTAGAGACGGGGGTTTGGGGGGCGGTGGGAGGTGGAAGCGGGGGGGCGGTCCGGGGCAGTCGCATTCGAGGTCCGGGCCACTGGTGTCCCACACGGGCCGCTGGCCCAGGGGCGGCCCAAATGGATCATCAGCGCCGCCGTCGCTTCTCTTCATGTTTCGACCGATCTGCAAAGAAGCAAAAGGGTGTGATTAATGTTTGGAGGAGTTCCGACAGCAGACGACATCAAAGCAGAGGACGGACGACTCGGATCCGGGTCCGCTCACAATAATTTTATTAGGTGCTATTTTTAAGTCAAATCGGGGCCGCGTTATGGCATCTTTTCTTCGTTCGGTCTTTCCCAAAGAAGATCCGTCTGTTAACACCGGAATGAGGGCGGTGACATTTGAACCCGGCCAATTTTTATGTAAAAATTCACTTTGAATTCATAAGGAGACAGTGAAATAACGCGACTATACCTACAAAAGACTTTAATAACCCTTTATTTCTTAATGAAATCTCACTTGTTGTTTATGGAGCATAAAAAATGAAGTAATATAACGAAAAAAAAAATCATAAAATAGTTGTTACCACGTTTACAGTGTAACACAGTTGTTATCACGGGAATTTCTTGTCAAAATCATATTTTATAAATATCGTATATCATTAATATGTAATTTTCATTGCAGCCCTTAAAATCCCAAATAAAAATATTAAAAAAAATGATTTTCTCTTTCATCCGAGCGTCGGAGAGAACCGGAGGAACGGTTATTAAAAAAAAGGTATTAATTTACAGCAGCTGCGATGAAGAAACAAAAGATGGAGAGCCCGATAACCGAAGGACGATGATTAAGACGTCAAAGCCCACTCGGCACCTGGCAGGCCGTACCTGGGCCGGGACGAACCAATCCAATTATCTGCTCTGCACCTCAGGAACACCCGCCATCATTTCGGTATAATCTATTTATTTGCTCCCCTCTGGGGGATTTTGCAGCCGGAAATATTTTTATTATATTCTCACAAAATATCAAAACAAAGCATTGGGAAGCAATTATACAATTACAATAACTCAATGACAACGTCAGGTGTTATAATACAACCTAAAATATATAATTTACAAATTTCAAATAACACAATTTTTAAGATGAAGACGTTTTTTACACGTTAAAAAATAATACATAAAATTTATTCAAAAGAGAGAAAAGTATATAATATTTTTAAACGGTTTTTATTTAACTTGGTTTTCGTGTCTGTCTGTCTGTCTGTCCTTCTATCTGTATGTCTGTCTGTCTATCTGCCTGTTTGTCTATCTATCTGTCAGTCGATCTGTCTGTCTCTCTGTTTGTCTGTCTGTCTGCAAAGACCGACAATCAAAACTTTGAAGCAAAATTTGACCCGTTTTTCTAGGACCGATTTCTTTCAAATTTTTCACACACTTTTGTTTTAGTGAACAATTCAAATTTCTGCAATTACTTTTTAAAATAATGCTCAGGCAAAAATAACAAAAATTTCCAAACTCTAATTGGTCAATTGCTTTTTGTCCGGAGATTGGACTCCACACAGAGTGATTTTTAGTTTTATGCTTTTTCTTTTTAAAATAAAACTAAAAAGTAAAAAAATAATTTGTGATCAATTTTTTTGTTTATAAAACCGTGGGCCGTTATACAGTATAAAAATTGTACAGTTCGCAGAACGTGTAATAACCGTTTAACTTTAAAAATATTTTTCATAATTAATAACATGAAAAGAAAACATTTATAAATGAATGAAATAAAATTACACATTAAGAGTATACATAGGCCGATAAATAAATGATGAAAGACACGAGAGTGCCATGAGAGTGTCGTGATGAACGGGGAGAGCAGATGCTCCAAATCCCACCACCAGCCAGAATTCGGAGGGCGACGATAAATCATGGCACATGAGTGCACCACTCGGGGAGAAAGGAAAACGGGGAGGCGCACTGCAGAGCAAATGCTGTCGGGAGGCTTCTTAAGTCGAGGCCGTCAAAACAGGTCTCCAAGTGGAAAAGGCTAAAAGGAAAGGGGGTGAGAGAGTTTTCCAAGTTTAAAATACAAAAGTGTTTTGCCTGAGGGAATTTCCCAGCCTCCCCTTCTCCATCCATTCTGCCAAACCTCATTTCGCTTCGACAAAAAATCCTCCCGTCGCTTTGGAAAACGTTTCCTTCCAGCCGATCTCCCCTCTGCCCCTTGTGCCACAGAGGGCACATGTCAGTGGTCCTTTCTGGTGACCGGAGGGAAGAGATGAGTCCCGGAAGGGTGGGGGACGGGAGGGATGATGAGCTCAGTCATGTGGCGTCACATGGGTGATGGGGAAGAGCGAAAGGGAAAGCCGTTTGATATACAATACCGGAGGGGAGGAAAACCCGAACTGGATTCACGTCAATCAAAGTCAAGGGGCGACTCCGATATTAGAAGTGGAATAAAAGCAAAAGCGAGTGATCGCAAGCCGTCGCCTGGTGGAGGGCGAAAACTGCCGGCTCTGATTCCATCCTGGGGAAGGGGATGGTGGCGGGTGTGGGTCTTCCCACTGCACCTTCCTCGCAGAATTTGCGGGGAAAAAAGGGAAAAGTTGCAATAAATTCAGCGGAGCGTCACCGAATGGGCGTTTATTTTAAGTTGTCAAGGCGATATGGAGTTGTTTCTTCCGGTCCATTTTTTCGCCCTCACCTGGGGCTCACAACCGAATATGAACTCATTTGTCATCCGCTGTAAAATTAATCTCAACATATTTGTTTACAGTTAGAATCATGTTAAATCAGTTTTCTAAATTACCGCTCAATTAATATGCTATGCTCGATCTTCCAATAAATTATCCCTTCTTCTGATTTGTTCTTTCTCTTATGTACACCTTTCTTATTTGCTCCCCTCCCTCTCATCATCGAAAACTTTTATACAGGCAGTTTTCTTTTTGACCGTTGATGGATGAAACAGGTTCTGAAGAATTCCCCGCCATTCTTAGGCCACCGGAAGTACAGTAAAGAGTATCTTCAGGGTTACTTTTTGTTGAGCAAATCCGAGTCGTAAAACTTTTACAGTCATAAAACTCATCAACACAGATATAGAAGAGATCCAACATGGAAAATGAAAAATGGCTGAGCTTCCGCCCCTGGAAAACCACTCACTGGGGTAACCAACAAAACAAACATAACGGAGCTCCACCAAACAATGCCAAGTGGTCAAAGCTGTTGCCCATTTCCTCTCCTCTTCAAAGTTGGGATCTTTGTCTTTGCGAGGCAGTTCTTGAGAGAATAGGAAAGAACAGAAAAGCCCAGAAATGCGTGACACCCCTGGCGAAGTCGAAATATCACGAGTGATTTCCCAGGAGGACTCGGAGGAGTTTCCCGCCCTAACCTTCTGTCAAACAAATTTTATCGCCCCTTCACATCTTTTCTTAAGGGAGAACAGGAAAAGAAGGCTCATTTATCTGCATTTTTCCGAGAGGAAATGCTCCCTAAAAGCGGTCCCTCGATGGCTCCATTCGAGGAGTGCAGAAACCGCAGAGGAGGCCACGTCGTCACCGTCCGTGCAAGAAATGCTAACTCTCCACTTTGCAACGGTTCGTTAAAAAATTAGAGAATGGCGACGTGCCTTACCTGTCTGTTTAAGATATGACATTTCCTGTGGGACTGACCGCCATTACGTATTATTTAAATTAATTCCTGCCGAGCATTTGGAAATGGATGAAATGTATCGATTTTATATAAACGATAAATCTTATTTATGTTTAATAATCGCATAATCAATCATATTTTTATAGAATATGCAAAAAGTATTATAGCAGAGAAAAAGGTAACGCTTTCACTGAAAGAAAGTTTAACTTTGTTTTCAAAAGTTTCAACTTCTGTTGCCGTCTTTTCATTGACTTTCTTTCTTTACACTAACTTTTCTCTAACAGTCTATCAGTTAGGGGGACTATTGGGGGCTCACCCGAGTCATCCCCTGGGGCCACTCTCACGGGACTTGTTCTGGGGACAGTCTTTGGGTCACTGCACCAAATTGGGGAAAGGTGATCGCCCTGCCATCACTCGCGAATCAGAGCCCAGTTCTGACTGTTGGATCCACCGAGTGTAAATTATATGAGAGGGAGAGGCGACAGGGTGCACCCTCCGTGAAGTTAATTCAGTTAAGATTGAAAGGCTCCATCCGCTCGGAAGGACGCGCGACTGCGTCAAAATCAGGCAAAAGCGTCAGCATTTGCGGTGCTGTCGGAAAGTGAAACAGCCTCGAGCGTTTCTGATTTATTTCTTATTTCTGATGGGTCTTCGAAGAAGGTTAATTTCACGCCGGCTTGCGGCTCCTCGACTAGAAAACTAACTCTTCGTCAACTTTCATTCAGGTAATTAAAGTAGCCAAAGCGGGGTTGATCCTCGCCCAGAAGGGGAGGCTCGTGTTGCTCGCATGCGAACAGAACAACTCTATTATTTTATAATAACTCAATATTCTGATATCTTGAACGTTATTCCCCCTAAATTAAAGTCATTCGCCATTTTGTTTGACATGTTTTCCGTGTGGCACTGCCCTCACACGACCGCCCCCTGTCCTCATACTCAAGCCAAGGCTAAATGCACTTTAGTCATCGCCTCCCATCTGCTCCACCAACCGACTTTCACCCTCCATTATAACAAACACACTGCGAGAACTGCCCAACTGATCCATTAACGACCGAATCATTTGAGATTAATTACCCAAACGGAGTTACCCTATTTTACGAACGTTTTAAAAAACTCTAGGAAGAGTTTTTGAAAAATTCACAGAGAAATTAAATGTTTTGAGTCTTGGAAGACCCCGGTGGAAGGAGAGACACTCGCGACACGCCAGAAAAAATTCACACATGGTTTTGAAGAAGTTGGATTTGTTTTAGTGTCGCCCAAAAAGGCCAGGAATCCCTTTTATTATCCCAAATGACTGGGAGTCTCGCAATTACGAGAACATGTGTCTTGGCATCTTTTCTCGTGTGCCCCACGGATTCTTCCTCGAATCTCTCCTCCTAATTGCTCCTCGCACTTGTGTGTGCCTCGCTCTGGGCATTGTTTTCCAATTTGTTTCCTTTCGCCAGCCTTTGTTTTCCTTCCAAATTAAACTCGCTAATGAAATTACTTCGAGGCTCCGTCTGCCTCTTGGCCCTGCTATAAAAGGCCACGGTGCACTTCTGTTTTATCTATCGGCTCCCTCACTCAAACAAATTTATTTATAGTCTATATAGTACACTACAACAAAATTTATAAAATATCGTACGGGTTTATTGACAATAAAACTAATAATTGCATTGTATAATTATTTATTTACTTATTATTTGTTTATTTATTTGTCGGAATTTGTCTGCCATTTTTTTATTTCTAATCGTATAAACCTCAACTTATTGAATTTGTTCATTTAAAGGCTAATAGACTACGAAATATGGGAAAAAGATTAAATGCCTGAAAGCTCAAAGAGTTATTGCAATTTACTCGGTTATATTTATTTACACTTTATTTTCTAAATATATTTTTATTGGTTATGTTATAAACTATTATTTGTAGTAATTATTAATTGTAGTAAATTGTGTAAATATTATAAATTAGTAATTGTAGTAAATATTATTTGTAAGTAATTATTAATTGTAGGACCCGAAAAAGGCAGCAATATAAATATGCATTTATTTATTAACCTAAACTGCACGTGTCGGAGACAATGAAATACGGGATTGTATAGAATGTCCGAATGGTTTTGACTACTGTGTGGAACTGGCCTAATAGGTTTTGAATTTCTGACCATGAAATAGCTCACCAACCTGTTGCTACTTCTCAGGCCAAGGTGGATATGTCAGACGAAATGCCAAACTGTATATCTAAAGGAAAATTAATTGCAATTCAAAATGCCAATCTGCCTTAACATATTGTTTATCGATTTTTGGCTAATTCGTGAAATATGAATATGCAACATCAAAGTGGCAAAATATGATGTGGTTTTTATGTGAAAGGAGAAAATTAAGTACAATGCAAATCTACCTGCTGTAGAAAATATCTCAATCTCGGCTCTGCTGTCAACATCACACGCTTTATTTTGAAATAAGTAAAGGCTTTTGTTGAGCTCTTTTGACACTTTGCCTAAACAATACTCGTCATTCTATAGAATGTTTAGGCAAAGTATGAAAACTTTTTACAAGAAGTGATATTTCCTATTTTGCCCAAAACCATAATGCATTCTATACAATGCCGGATTTCTCACTTTGAAGGGTGACATATACAACATTTATACGAATAATATGCATTTCTCAATGGATAAATCATTCACGTGAGAAGTCAGACACACGCTATAATTAAAAAATTCCACTTTTAGCTTACTCAGAGGAAAGCACAACTGTTGTACCGATTCGAGGAAGCTCTTTCCCCAAACACTAAACAAGTAATTAATCATTTGGCCATTTTCTTTCGCCCCACAGCTGTCGGCACCTCGCCTCAGTATTACCGACTATACTCTGAGCCAGATACGATGCAGACATCTAGCAAATAACGACCGCGATTAGATAACTCATCTTTATTTACACGCACATTAGTTCATGTTTACCTCGAGCGCAACCCCCGGCTACGAAGGCTTTTCAAAAATAGCGCTTTCCAAAGCTTCGGCTCCGGCTAAAAATGCAGTCTGCGCGCCATTTTCGCGGGGAAACACGTCGGAAACGGTGAAAATATTGGGAAACCACGTCATACGTTAGTTATCTTTAGAGCGCTTCTTCGGGAATGGCGTGCGCCTTTAAAAAGCCCCGACAATTTGTGGCATCGTAAAAAAGGTTTTAAATTAGACTCCGCACAGGCAGCGGTGCTATATGCTGTAAATTCCAGGCCCTTATCCCGGGGAATAAACTCTGGACTATTTTGCAACGCCCTGCACCTCACAACCTGTCATTCAGGGACCAGACATCGTCTGCTGGCCGCCGTCAGCAAGAAACCAATCAACCGCCCTTATTGCGTTAATTATTCTTTTACTTATAATACAAAAAAGTGGTCACTTCATTTATCACAATATAAAATGTCATTCTCGTGATACAAAAGAAAATTTTTTTATTTCTAATAAATTTTTATTAGATTACGACAATATTTTAAGAATTTTTTTTGTTTCGGTCATTTGGAGACCGTTTTATTTCAAAATAATTTTTCGCTTTCCTTTTTATTTTCTTTTCTTCAAAGAAACCATTAAAACAATCAAAGAGCTTTGATCTTATAAACATAATTTAATTTTTTTTTTAGCTTTAAGTCCTCTTATTTTGTATTGGCCGGCAATTTGAGACCAAGAGCTTACGTTTTAAAATGAATCATAACCGCTGACCACTTTTTCTTATGCTTTCAGCAAATAAATTTCGCGTTAAAATCATTAAAAAAAATACATATTGGTTTTTATTCTTTACTTATTTTTAATTTTACGCTTTTTTTTAAATATATTGTTTACAACTGAGTACAATTTTAAACACTGTTTTCGCTCGGCTAAAAAATTTCAAAATGTGGGCAGTTCCATTGCTAAAAATGTCCCTCATACTGTGCTGAACCACATCGTAAATTTAGAGTGGAAAGCAATTCACTGAAGGAACTCGGAAGTAAAAACAATTCGAGCTTGGTGGGAAACAAGCGGCCTGAAAGGATTCTCGGGGTCAAACAGTGACGACCACTCTCGAGGCACAGTGGGATTATTATACTAAAAAAGAAATGTCGACTGTAACCTGAGGCCTCGTTCGAGAATTTAAACGTTCCGTTTGTCTTTAAATGCAGCAGAAAGGCTAAATTTAGTGTAGAGGAAAATAATTAAAAAAAAAACACAAAAAAATGGTAAAATTATAAAAAAAAAAAACAAATAAAAAAGTAAGTAAAGGCTCAGATATTGTTCTCACTGCAAAAAATCTCATTGAGAGTGCGACGTTCTCTCACAAATTACTTTTAATACCGTCGTTTACGATGGTGATTCTCGTAGGGGCGCTCCCGCCCCCCGGTGGGCGTCAATAAATATGAGGGGGCGGTGAAGACATAAAAAGATACTCATTTATAATTTATGCTTGAACGAAGTATTGTACAGGACCTTGGCTGATACGGCTCAATCAGTAAATGTTAGAAAAACTCCCGAGGGGTTCTCAATAACATTTTCTCATATTTCTCTGAGTAATATTTGGGGGCAATGATTCACACTAACAGAATTCCACATGGGTTCGCATGTTTGGGGGTGTTTCTGTAATTATTTTTACGTATACAAGTCAAAAATGACTGATGCACTAATCCTCATGAAAGCATAATTGAGTTAGGGAGAAAGACTGGTTGATGCATTGATCAGAAGTGGCACGATGTTTGGGGTTGGGCAGAACAAATTAAATCAGAACGAAAATGATACAAGGGGTGAACCCGGGAGTGTCAAACTGTGTTCTGCTAGACGAAATTAAAAGAGATAAAATTAGCAATCGAGGTAGGAATAAAAACAGCATAATTTAAACAGAGAATAAGAAAGGTTTAAAAGTTTTACAAAGCGAACGAATTGTCAGACAATAATATAGTCGAGGTACAATGGGGAATGGCTAAATATTTAAAAGAATCAAGTAAAAAGTATAGCGATGCAATACTCAAATATTCCCGTCCTGAGCAGACATCAGCATTTACTGACAATTTCCTTTGTTTTGCAGCAAATTACAAAAAAATAAAAATCCAAAAAAAAAGTTATGAGTGGAAAATGTGAAAAGTGCTCCAAGAAAATCGTATTTCGTCAAAAAGAATGCGACGGCTCTGGACTGACCTGGCACATGAACTGTTTCCACTGCCGTGAGTCTGAATTTCCCCTCACCCCCTCTCCCACCCTCACGTATTCTATACTTTAACCCTAATGTCTGCAGGCGTGTGCCGCGTCCCCCTAAACGAGAAGAGCGCCAACATCAGGGGAGACAACAACAATATGTTGTTCTGCGGAAGTCACGTTATCTACGAGGAGGGCTACCAGGTACAGCCCTTGTCCACTTCGTCCATCCCCTGCACATACACTAACTTCCCTCTCTTTTGCAGCCCGTTTGTAAAATCTACTACTTGCAAGACACCTTCAGAGTCGTGTTTTAAAACTTCCTGCCGATGTACAGACGACTTTCTGTACAGCAGAACCCAACCATGACATCTTGAGACAAACCGCCGCTTCGCTAATTTTGTATAACTGCAGCACTTTCACATTTACCGAAACAGTTTCGTAACAAATTCCACTCAATATAATTATAAAAATTAAAAAATATTACACAAAGCGGCTCTAAATTCGCAGGTACAATGCATTGTGATGAGTTAATTTGTCACTTTTATGACCTCTCCGTCCCGTACCTGGTCTATTGTGGGAATGTTTATACCTGCGCAGTGCTATTTATTTATTTTTTAACTGCAATAACAAACATACATACATGTAATGTCTACCCAAACGCAATTCTACGTGCCCCGACTATATTGTGTTAATTCTTAGCGCTTTAATAGAAAAGAGAAAAACATCATCTCGTCGGGAATCATTTAAAAACATGGCGTTTCTATGGAATCGAATGCAGTTTTATTGCGGTTCCTCTGCTCTGCATGTGACACACACCCCATTCGGAGACATCGAAACCAGCGGGGTGTCGCATAAAACGGTCATCGAAGGTGAACACGACAGGGGATACAATAGAAAGTGATTTCGTGCGCAGGCGTCGACGACGGCCAATGTTGCACCCTAAATATCATTCAGAACCGCATTACGTCTCAATGAGAAAATCACTGCGAATTGAACAACGTCGTCTTGTGGTCGTGTTCGTTTTTCAAAGAAACAAATTACAGTGTCGCTTCGATACCATTGGCCATATGAAACGAAACACCGGTAACCGAATATCCATTTCATACAAGAAAACGGCCGAGATACATAATTAACATTTCCCTGTATTTTATTATTATTTTAACGCAGGTTATTTTAGAAATCCCCTTCTCTTGGGTGCCATTATTGTTGCCTCGTGTCAGCATCGAAAGGACGGCCTTTAACCCTTCCTCTGTGGAGAAAAAGCGGGACATTTGCATGTTTAATCAATTTTTTCCCCTTTTTTGATCTTTGATGAAAAAATCATTTTTGGGAAATACTCACCGAATTTTATGGATATCATAAATCGACCTAAAAAATATTTATTACAATGATTATGATTGTAGTCACAGTATTGGCAGTTCGTTCATGTCTCATTCTACTTCTACAAAACATGCAGCCTTCGTTTTTTTTGCATAAGTACCCTCCAATCCCTCTGGATTCATAATTTCCAATTGCACATAGAATCTTTTTCTTTTTTTTTTAGTTACATTTGTTATCTGAGGAAGGTGTTCCAATAGCTCGTCGATTCCATTTTATCATGTTTACTTCGTCATATTATTTATTTTTTCAGTATTTGTTATCATTTATTCCAGAAATTTTCTTCTTCATTCTCATGTAAACTTCCAAACTGAAAGCAAATGATAATTAAACTCTCACATATTTTCCCACATTTACCCGGCTTAGTTTGCACCAACACCGTCCCTAAAAGTGACTCATTATTTCTTCAAAAAACCAAAGCGTTCCCTTCTGGTTTGAAATTTATCCAAAAATGTGTTTTTTCCTTCTTTCGGTGACACCTAAAAACTCGCAAAAAATATTCTCCAATCTATTTGAGTTCATTATTTGACTCACATATTCATTCTCAATTTGAAGGCTCCAATTATTAATAATACTCCAACAAATTTACAGTACAATATTTGAAAGATACATTTCATAACATAATATCATGTGAGTTAACAAATAAATCTGTTAACAGACAAAAAATATTAATAAAATTTATAAACTAAGAGACTAAAACGGTTAAATTAACGAATGCACAGAAAGCATAGACATAAACAGAAAATATTAATAAATCAACGAATAATCGAAAGCATAGACGTAAATAGCAGAAATATAGATAACATATAGACATAGAGAAATAGCAGATGCTTTCTGTGTATTCGTTAATTTAACCGTTTTAGTCTCTTAGTTTAAAAGCATAGACATAAACAGAAACTATTAATAAATCAACGAATAATCGAAAGCATAGACTTAAACAGAATTTTAATAAATTAACTATCAGTCAGAAAGCATAGACATAAACAGAAACTATTAATAAATCAACGAATAATCGAAAGCATAGACTTAAACAGAAATTTAATAAATTAACTATCAGTCAGAAAGCATAGACATAAATAGCAGAAATAAGAAAATAATTAGATAAATAATAAAACAGTTATTCATATAACATAAAGCAGTATAAATTTAAAAAATTCTCTGTAATATCTGTACCTGTCAGACCAAAATTAAAATATTCAGCATAAAATAATGATAAGTTAAGAGGAAATTTCAATCAATGAAAACCCAATGCTTGACTCGAATTCAGAATTCTAGGAAAAGCAAGTATTTTTTATTCTTGGACTTGGACGTGTGCATTTTCTTTTGCTTTTCAATAAATGCCCAGACTGCAGATGAAGCAGGAAAATTAACGCAAGTGAGGAATTCCAATCGATTCGAATGCAGCTTAGACTGACAAAGGTAACATGGCACACGTCCTTCGTTTTCATAACCGTTTCTGCTGTTGGCTTTTCAATATTTCAATATGAAAGTGTGTGTAAAGACTGATTATTTATCTTGGACCGTTTTCCAACTCTTGTTAGCACGTTAACTCACGGGGATTTTCTTGACAGGGCCAGTTTTGACCGTTAAAAAGTTCAGTTGCCATTCAAACACCTTAAGGGAGAATTTTTAAAATATGTTTCTCTCATCGTAAAGAAAAAAAAGGGAATAAACGCCCGGAAATTCTTCACGGGATGAATCGATCGCGTTCGGTCTTCATTAATTCTTATTAATTTTCCGGCCACAATAAAAAAGACGATGCTTTAATTACTCGCCACCTAATTAAAGCGTGCGGAATGTTAATTAATTTTCTACAAACAGTACCTGCGCGGGTTTCAGTCCTCGAGGGAATCATCCTTCACTTCTGCTCGATAACCACTCCAAATACATCACTAAGAAATCATTTCAAAGGTTAATTCGTACGATCACAGACAGCAGCATTTTCTCATACGTTTCCCATCGTCTCCCTTCCCCGAATCGACGTCCCCATTAACACAAACCATCTCCCAACGGACCGAATAAACAAACACCTAATGCAAAGACAACCACAACGAGCGAACATTCCATGGACACAACGAACGAGCAAGCACAAAACCCCACGAGCCTCCTCCTGCCACGGCTGGGGCCCGACTGCTCGAGCTGCGCTTCTTCTTCTTCCACTTCCTCCCCTCCCGCCCCTCGCCGCCATCGACGTCCACCTTGTGTCTGTTCTCCTGTGCCACGTGACGTCTGCAGGGAGATGCTGCCACGACGCCCACTTTCGGACATGGAGGTGACACACTCTAAACCTTTGGTACTCAACCTTTTTCTTACCAATCATCCGTTTATAACATCGCGACTGGGCCGTGCAACCAAAAAAAAAATTGTTTATATTAATTATAAATAATGAATCATTATGAACTGCAGCTTATTTGATTCTTATTTTTGTGAGGCGCAAACCTATCCATCACAAAATTTCACACCTATCCTTCAAATTTGGCCCGTGGGCGACAGGTTGAGTATCAAGGCTCTAAACACTAACAATAAAATTACATCTGGTATATACTGATAATATACCTTACAAACATGCCTTATAAAATGATAATTAAATTTTAAACCTCAAAATAAAATTAATTTTATAATTTTTGCCACAAATCTCTGTATAAATTTTCAACCAATCCCCAAATGAATTCCCGAGGTCCTGTGATCAAAATAAATGACGCAAACAGAGATACTTGAACCTCTGGAGGGTGAAAGCATGCAAAAAAACAAACGAAATTGATTAAAACACTTAAATTTCGTTTGAATGGAGGATTGGATAACCCAGGGGTCGGCAACCTTTTCAATTGGAAGAATCAAAATTCACGGTTTACTAAATTTTACAGTTTTTAAAGAGTCAGAAAAAAATATTTTTTGCCAACAATAAATAAAGTTTTTTTGATAAAAGAAAATAATCTACCTAACAAAAAATATCTGCTTATTCATAACAAAAAATTTTTATTTTTTAACTACTACAAATATTCAATTTATTCCAAGCAAAGAACCTTAATCACTTCAAATATTCATAAAAAATATCAATACATTAATATAAGTAGTGTTCACAATAAATTATATACTCTATGGCATTACCAGATAATAACTTATTATTTAAGTAAAGGATTACAAAAAATTAAAACTGCCTTATAACACTATCTTGTTATTTTTTTAATCAACAAATAATTCTTGTGTATGGAATTATAAAGTCCCAAGTTATTGAACCCGATTTTTTGTCTTAGTAAAGGAACGACCATTGTCTGTTATTCAAGAGTCATTAAAATGAAAAGATTTCAATATTTTTTCTGTAAAGAGGGCGGTGGGACGAACAAGTTTAGCAACCACTGGAAATTAATAGGCTCCAGTGCTTATTTCAAGAAGAAGTGCTATAAAAGCGGCACTTAAAAAGCGAAGAAAAACAGTGCAGCAGTTGCTGGATGAGCTTCGTTAACGGCCACAGGAAAAAATACGAACATCTGTTGCGAATAGTTTCCTTACGATTCAAAATCTGACATTCGTAATCCACCCTTTTCTCTTCTGCTTCTTCCAAAATGGCTTCTTCTCATCTCCCCTTCTTTCTTCTCCCGGCCTGGCGGACTTCCCATGCGACCCCCAGCGGGCCTTGCACTTCTTCTCCCCTTGCCATTCACCAGAGCAGACGAATTCGTGAAAGGGCAGGACCTTCGCTCCGGTTGTTCGCCTTTCTCGCCAAACGAACGCCTTCGGGGCCATGATGTTGCGTGACTGTCCGGGCATGGGCCAGCCTGGGCTACCGAGTTGTATAAATTAGCGGGTGCCTCGAGCGCGCACTGCAGGCTGGCTAATTTATGAGTCATTAGAGTTGAAATAAGGGATTTTATTTCGGGAGTTTCCGATAGTAAAAGCGGAAAGGGAATGTTGGGAGCGCTTGCAAATGGCCGCATTAGTGGCGGGGACCGAGGAGCGATATTCGGGCATGGACATCACGTTCGCTTAATTCGTAATAAGCACATATTAAAATTCTGTCGGGTTTTATGTAAGAGAACTCTGCGATCTCATTTCCGATGTTACTGTTATAGAAAATATGAATGCCCTATTCGAATTCTCCCTTTATATAAGAAGTGAGGAAAACTGTGCAAGGGAAGATTTCTTTATTGGATTGAAAAAGAAAGAACGCTGCCATATTTGCCTATCAAGACATAAAAGGAGAAAGAGTCTGTAACCGGGGGCTTCCTGGAAAAAAAATGGGAAATGAGGGAAAGAAGACTTGATAAGATCGGAAAAAAATTTGAAAAGAAAAACAAAGAATTTTTAAAATTTGGTTTCCATATATTTTATCCACGTTTACATATTTTACCTTTATTCGGATATTATTTATTATTAATTGTATTTTATTAGGGTAAATATTGTGCACAGAGGTGTTTTTATTTGCAGTTAATTACCGAGTTTTTAAATTTATTACTTTATTTACTCATGCATAATTCTGATATTCGTTTATTTATTAACCCTTTGCACTCGGCCCGGATGTTTTTATTTATAATATGCGAGAATAATAATAATAATATATATTTGAGTTATCTATAGATTTATCAAATTACAGAAATCAAAATTTACAATTATCTTTCTTTTCTCTGGTCTTTGTATTTTCGTGTATTCTTCTCCATTTTTGCTTCTTCCCAGTCTTCTGATCATCTTTTGATTATCTTCTGATTATCTTCTTCAATTTCTTCCTCTTCTCTTTCATTTATTTTCTCTTTTATGCTCTTTAAATTCACCTCCTTTATATACAGCTGCTCTTATTATTACATTATTACTATTTTTGTTATTTTGGAGCTCTTCTAAACATCTTTTTTGTAGTTCCTTTCCTTCTGTTTCCTGTATTTTCATGTATTATTTCATCTACATGAATCTGGATGTATCTTGTTTCACAAAATATCACACCACAGCCAATTACAGGTTGTAATATTTATTAAAATTTCTTATTTTCGACATATAAATGAATAAACTAATGAGATTTTATTATACGTTTGTTTGCTTATAAATGTTTTTCAAGCACTTGTAAAGCGTTTGCCCAATTTGGCCGAAATCGTCTCGAGTCGCTGATTCGATACAAAATAATCCTGCGGAGTTGTACTTTTACATACGAGAAAAGAACTGTTAATGTTTGAGACGAAACTGTCAAATATAAATAATTTTAAATGAAATCCTGCCCTAATAAAAACACGTGAGCGCTCTGTGTAAGCAGCTGATGGCCATGGCCGCGTTTTCGTCCATTCACTGCTGCACTTCAGCTGTATAAAGTAGAAGGCTTTGACCCGGAGAAACGCGGAGGGAGAAGACAGAGGGAGGACGAGATGAAGGAAGATGTTTATAATTATTGTGAGTCGGGATGGATTTAAAGAAACCAGGTGGTGATGATGGGCGAGACAGCAGGTACCGCAGCCGAGCACAGAATCTCATTTCAGTTTCATCTGCCTTAGAATTTCACTCCATAAATTTTAATTTTCACATTCTTTTTATTTAGCCGAGTCATTGTATCGCTGTCGCTCCCAGCAGAACATTTTTCGGCAACGAAAACATGTGCGGCTCAAAATCATTCATTTCGGTTATGTAAAACAAAACAGTTATTACTTATATGATATAAATATGTTTTGACATTTATTCACGACAGAACCCTTTACAGCCCATTTAATAAATTAGATTGTGAGGAGGAGCGACAATTTTTCCCCAAAAGCAGGCAACGAAGGCACTGAAAAGTTGGAAACGCTCACTGAGAGTCACTTTTAATCCATCTTCCGACCACAAAATTCTCTCTGACTGCAACGAACCCATCAATTAACCCTTGTGAGGAAAACCACTGGTGCATTTGTACTGGAAGCCATTCTATGATTTCCTTCTTATTTGTTTTTATTCTTTTCATGTATTTTATCCGCGAGATTGAGTCATTAATGAGGAGTTGGAGGCCTTTCTATACGTTATGTCCATCAATGGACATATTCTCTGTATCATGTTACTATGACAAGTTGGTAGATAATTAACAGATAAAGCATTAGAACTTTTGAACAATTGTTCCCTTTCCGAAGAGAAAAATAAAATCTGGAGGCTTCCAAAAAAAAATACCCACGCATTGTTTTTCTTAATTTTAACTCGGTATTTTTTCGTGTTCCTCTTCGGTATTTTTACAGTGGAAAAAATTTAATTGTATGAGTCCCCGAGTAATCCTGGTCCCGGGACGTGCTCATGCCATTCTCTTCCAAGAAGGGAACCCTCTCAGAAGGAGACATTCATTGCTTTCCGCTCCGGTGATCATTTGCTCGGAAATTTGCTGTAACCCGCTTAAAACCTTTCTGCTTCGCTTATGTGGCGAACTTCTGTAATACAATTAATTCCGGTCCAAGTGGTTTGAAAAAATGAACGCGGCTTTATAGGGTGACTTCTTTCATCGCTTCTTCGGAGGAACCCAATCCGGTCACCTGTAATGTTAAATAAGCTGCTGTTTCCGCCTTCCGTCGCTCTGGGGTAGTTGTAACTGTCACAATGATCAAGGACGCTTTGTATGCTTTGTATGCTCAAATCCTAAACCACGTTCTTTCGAAAGGAGAAAAGCACTAAGCAAATTAACGACAAGAGGGATGGAGATGACAGTTGCCAAGGTTTTCCTTTGTCGCCCCTTTTATTGGGGTGGTTTCTCGCATAGGCTCACCAAAGTATTTTCTTTCAACGTTCGAATTCGTCAAAAGCTCAACGTCTCTTTCATTCATTCGGGTTCATCTCAAGACTGAAATGAATTAAGGGTTTCTCTTTGTGAGAAGAGCGTCAACCGGAGACAGAAAGAGCCCTGGGCAGAGGGGTTAGAAAGGAAGTCGATTGCATGCCCCGAAGGGAGTTAATAATGATATAACAACCGCATTGATTTTGCTGCAATACTTTCCGACCGACGAAAGACTCTTTCAGAGAAAGAAAAATGAATCCATTAGTTCAAAACCTGAATAAAATAAATTTATATGCAGGTTCTCAAAGTTTCATTATTGATGAACATTTTACGTATTTATTTTTCTTAATTATTTTTTATTCGTTTATTTTCCAATTTACTTAAATGATTCTTTTTATTTTATCAGTTTATAATTTTTTTTGTTGATTATCAAAGTTTGGCTGACATTAACTGTAGTTGTATGACTTTTTAAAACGAGTGCCCCAAATCAGTTAGATAAATTTTTATTGAGGTTTTCTAAGCTTTCCAACTCGAGACAACGAGGGTCAAACGATACCCATACAGGGTTGCTGATTGTCCTCCTCCCCCGTCGTCACATTCTCCAGCACTTCTTCTTCCGAACTCACCCTGCTGCTCCCCAACAGAGGCGGGATCTGAGGGTGGAACTGCTCCACTCTCTCCAGCAGCGAGTCCGGATACCCCGGAGAGTAATACACGACCACTTCTTCAGGAAAGCAGCAGTTGATTATGGTTATGTACTCCATAAGGGTGCTCCCGGGCTCTGCCTCCACCGTCTGAACCTTCCGCAAAGCTCCCGAAGCCACGAAAGACCTCCGCGCTCGAGGATCGTTCGGTAGAATCTTGCTGAACTGCCCAAGCACATACTTGAGGATGTTGGCCGGCGCCTCGTCCAGCAGCTGCTCCAGCGCCGAAACGTCCAGGGTTTTCTGAAGAACTTGTTTCAGGGTGCACTTGCACTTCTGCTTGAGGTCCTCCGAGCTTTCCTCGCATTTGTACAGCTGCAGAAGTCGGCAGAACACCTCACACGCCGCCACGCAATTCGCATGCTCTGGAGAGTGCTTCCCGCACTGCCCTATCGCCCAAACCACCGCCGCCAATATGTGGTCCTCGCTTTCCATGCAGAGCACCTCCGACAGCACCAGCAGACCCTTCGCGTTTATCACCGCCAGAGCCAGCTGATCGTTGTGGGCACAGATGTATCCTATGGCCATGATCGCGGGCAGACGGATCGAATTCTTCGTGCAGGAGATCTCCTCGAGGAGGGCGGCAATCCCCCCAGTGTTGACTATCAGCTGCGCCAGCTCGAGAGTGTGCTTGGCGATCTCCCTGACCAAAGTGGCCGCCGCCTTCTTCACCTCGTCATCCGAATGTGACAGGTGGACCAGGGCTTCTGGGAATATCTCCGCCTCGACCACCAGCTCGGCCAAGTCCGTCGAGTGCTTGGCGATGTTGGCCAGCGCCATGAGAACTTGCCTCTTCAGCTTGACGTCGATGTTGGAGAGAGCCTTTGCCAGGTACGGTATCGCCCCCGCGTCCACGACGGCGGTGGCCAGCCTGAGAGAGTGCTTGGAGATGTCGGAGAACGAAGACGCGGCCACCTGCTTCAGGCACAGGTCGGGTTCCTGCAGGCACAGGACCAGGAGGGGGACGGCCCCGATGTCGACCACTATCTGCGCATGGCAGGCGGAGTGCCTGGAGATGTAGCCGATGACCCAGACCGCGGCTTCCTTGACGCCCTGGTCGAAGTCCTCGAGAGAGACGATGGCGGCGTCGAGGCCGCCGCTCTGAATGACCACGTCGGCCATTTCGGGGTTGTGCTTGCTGATAGAGCGCACGATGAAGAGGGCGGCCTTCTTGTAGTGTTTGTTCTGGGTTTCCAAGTTGTGGAGCAGGAGAGGGAGCACGTCGTTGCGCACTATGACTTCGGCGATCTTCTCGTCGGCGTTGGCCATTCTTCCCAGGGCCAGGGCCGCCCCCAGTCGGATGTTGGGCACCATGTCGACCAGGAGGGGCTTGAGGAGGTCCAGGGCACCCGCCGCGTGCAGACACTCGACGTTCGACTGACGAGTGGCCAAGTCCGAGACCGTCTGCACGAAATGAGACCTGGCCTTTTGGTACTGGTCGAAGAGTTGAAGGATGGTCCGGGCCGTCATTTCTCACTAATTCAATTTTAATCTGGCCATTTCACAAGAGCATAATCACTATACCTTACTCTCAAGCTGTTGTTGTTGTTATTTTTAATGTCGAAGTGCGCAATGATACAAAAGCCACGAATATATTTTCGAACGTTTTCCCATGGCAACTTTTCGACGCGGAAAACAAAGTATTCTATTGTGATAGTTTAGAAACGAGCGCTTAAACGAATGCTAATTTATTCGTGAAATCTCCCCATCGGCACATCTCAAAGTTTTAATTTCTTTTAACAATTACATTGAAACTTTAAATTACGCCTTGGCCGAATTTAATTAACACTGTAGCGTTTTTAATGTAGACTTCGCGAAACGAGTTGCGTCACTTGGATGCGATGCACATTTTGAATTTATTGTACCCAAAGGACTTTCGCTTAAGAGTTGAATTAAAATGTTTCTGCCGCTGTACTTTGAATCATCAACCATTTTTCAGGAGCTATTTTTCCCCTTTTCTGCCTTTATTTTTCATCCGGTAGAAAGAACACTGCAAAGTAGAGAGAGTATCTAAAAACAGAGTGAAAGAGCAAAGTCGAAAAAATGTATGCGTGTGTATTTACTGTTAATTATGTAAATTTAAGTAGTGAGTGTTTTTCCTTTAGCAAAAGGTTGATCTGAACTCAATCCAAATATGGCTTTATAAAAGAAAATAATTGAGATCTCGCACAAAATGCACACCAATTTATTTCGGGTCGAGAAAACACAGAAGAGACATGCTTCAGCCGGTTCCGATGAAAGGAAAAAAGCTATTTCTCAGGGCAGAGATTGAGAAAAAATAATTTGATTTCTCGGTCATGTCCAAGAAATAATATGCACGGGTTCCTCCACGACCAAGGAAGCTCGCTCCGAGGATATTTAGTCTGCGAGTCGGTGGGCCCAACTAACTCTGAGAGGGGAAAGGTGTTGCAGAGACCGCAGGCACCTTGCCCTCTTAATCAAGACATCATATCGCTTCGCAGCCGTTGTTTTCGGATGTTTTCACGGGTTAACTGGATTTGGAACAAAGGCTGTAATTTGGCAGATGAGAACCAATTTGGTTGTTTCCTCCCTCTCGATCCGGCTCATTTATTGTTTTTTCTCCTTCGGTGCGAACTCCCGCTTTCTCATTAGTGAACCTTGGCGTTGGTCATTGCCTTCATTCTTAACCCTTTCGGGGCGGTCGTTTCACACCCAAGACCGTTGAGTGTATTTATTTTTTACTTCTTTGTTCATTTAAATTTTTATTTATTTACGTGTTTAACCATTTTTTGTTCATTACTTATTAATTTACGGGATATTTATTCACTCGGTTATTAATTTATTACTTTTTTTAATTAATAAGTGCCTGGAACGCTACATGGTTTAATTTATTACTGTTTTCAGCTATTCATTTATTTCTTAAACATGGGGATCTAAATTTATTTCTTCCTTATTTTATTGACTATGAATATTAGACCGAATAAAAAAGTTACTTTGTAAGTTTTTCTTTCTTTGTATGTTTTCTTTTTTCTCTTTCCTCACATCGTCTTCCACCATTTTTTTACCTCTTACGTCTATATGGCAGGTTTCTGTAAGCAGCCACTTTATTGTTGCTGTATGTGAATTCTCTAATTGTGGTGTTTTTAGATTAAAAACAAATTTAGTGTTTGGGGAAAGGAAGGAACAAACCAAATGGTTGTTAAGGAATTGTAATAACAAATGCAGTGTAAAAATAATGTAAAATCTATTGAGGTGCAAATGAGTTTCATTAGAAAAGGACAAATTCACAAAAAAATCACTGTCTGTAAAGGAATTTTCGGGTAAAAACATTATAAAAAAACAATTAACACTGCTATAAAACTAATTTTTTTTACAAATAATCCTGAGTTTCTTATTTTGTCTTAAATCTAGAACAAATTTTATACATGAAAAGAACATTTTTGTAATTTTACTGGAATTATTTGGATACTGTCAAATTAATTAAAAATAATTACAATAAAACATCAAATTCTTTGTCTAATCTTATTCTTTGGATAAATCACACTTGTTCCCCTTTTTCAGACTAGATTTTTAGTTTTTTCTCTGAAAGCAGCAGGAACTAAGAGACTTTGCTGACCTTCTGACCTTTTGAAAAATTTAAATTCTCATTCAAATTTAAGTTCTCCACATTGAGTTTACTCGGGGAATCCATTTCGGCATCATTTTCATAAAAACTTGTGCATTTCACAATATCAAGCTTTTTCTTTTTGGGAGAAGGTTCTTTATCAGAATCAGATTCAGATGCACTGCAGATTGGAGGTGTCACATTCATGACATCCATGGAAGTTTCATTTGATATAAAATTAGTCAATGACTGAACACTGAGATCTCTTTTCTTGAGCAAAAATGAGGCTATTGAATGAGAGCTGGCTTTTTCATGGAATTTGGAAAATGCCAAACCCAAAAGAGTCACATGAAAAGGCTTTGATGTGTTCACCATTTTGCAGAATAAACCCATGATTATGTTGAGTAACTTATTTGCTGACTCCTCTGTCAGCTTCCCAGGTGGGCCACTGAATAAGCAACTTGGAATGGGAGACTGCTTTGTTTCCCTGGTGCCAATCTCCCTGTCAACACTGTTGTTTCTGATGGTGACTTTTATAATCATTGGCATCCTTCCATCTCTTTCCACAAGCCTCATCAACCTCTGAAGAAGTATTTTAAATTTTGCTTTCACATCACTCTCCACTGAGATTTTTTTAAAACCATTTTCAATGCTGACTGAATTGACTTTTCCACTTTGTTTCAAAAAAGAACCATAAATGCCCTCATTGAAATTCTTTTTGAGAAGAGCATTTTCTTTAATTTTAAAAGTTCTGTTTGAATTTCTAAATGCAGTTTCTTGCAAATCCTTCACTTTCTCAAAATTTTCAATCTCTGATTGCTGTTTAAATTTTTCTCCTGTCCTACTTATTTTTTCAGCTTCATTTAAATTTTGCAAAAATTTCACTGTCCCATTGGGGAGTAGTGTGGTTTGTTGATTTGGCCTGTGGGCAAAGCAAGAAACTTTTGCCAAGACTTTATTATAAGATATTCCACAACAACTTGTAAAGCCCAACTCATTCAGTAGTTTACTTCTGATTTCATTAGCAATTTGAGAACCAATCATCAATCTCTGATGGCAGCCACATGCACATTCCTGCCTGAAGTCTCCCTCACAGTGGCCTACTATTCCCTGCTTCCAGTTTTGTTCACTTTCTCTTTCCTTAACCATTTCACTAAGATCTAAACAGTTTTCATCCAACCCTTTTCTCTCGACTCTGTCACTAAAAGACAATAACAAAAGATGAATTTGATTTGAAGCCTGTTGATATTTATATGAATCCTCACCACTGAATAAAAACAACTCTGGACAAAGTTTCAATGCTTCAACAACTGGCATTTTTTGTTTTATGCCAAATTTTCTTGCTATGAAGTTGCATGATATCACCACCTCCTTCTGAACCACTGCAACTGCCTCATTTTGTAAATGTGGTCTCTTCAGCAATTCAACTTGGGCAAAAAAGCAATCTATGCCAATGTGAACAATGGTTTTTGAGTGGACTTGGCTTCTACTCCACTCCATGTCACCTAAAATAAAAAATTGATATACCAATTAATTTCTTTATAATTAAATCAGTTTAAAAAACCAGTGCAATCGACAAGGAGAATGAATTTTACCTTCTGCTTAAAAGGAAAATTTAACGAGAAGGCAAACGATCACCGTTGCAATGTCTTTCCATAAACTTTCATATTCCGGCACAACATGCCTCGTCTTGTGTTTACAAGACGTTGTCGCCCAGGTAGAGGATTTCAATTTATTATGTTGGCAGCAACTGTAGGATTGCCCCAAGGAGGTTGGCACCACCTCTCAGTTCTCTCCAATTTAAAATGTCGGACTGTTTTGGTTTACTCGTGTTTTGTTAATAATGGGGCTTCCACAGGAACTGTAAGTTTAGTAAATGTTTTTACTTTCTAATTTTCACAAATTTTTATTTAATTTTGTGCGTTTGAAAGGGAAGAAAGTTTCTCTTTAAAGAAATAAAATTTGTAAATTAATGAATTGAGCACAATTAAAATGAGTTCAATACAGGTAACACTGACGTAAATTAAGTTTTCAATTATTTTTATAATATTTTTGGGGGAAAAATATAAAATGGCGAGGTCACCGACTGCTTTGGAATAGTTTAAATTATTCTGAGATATCAGAATAAAGATTGTTTTTTAGCACGAGAATTTGTATGGGGATTGATTTAATGAGAATGATTCAAAATACTTGTAATCAGTTAGGCTGTATTTGCGATCGAGTCACTCATTATTTACTCATTTTCATTTCTTGGCACGACTAGTAAAAAAGATTACTATTCACTGTCAGCAGAGAGTCCCGTAGTTTTTTATTTTATGAGCAAGAAGCGTTTCAAAGGAAAACGTAAGAAGGCAGGGACGCTGTTAAGAAGTCAGGTCTCAGTTATTTTTAGTGATTATTGCCAAAATTTTCAATGCAGTCTTAAAAAAATGCCAGATATAAATAATCAGTCCTATCACTTTTCATTAACCCGCTTCTACGCTTGGTCGCGGGATTTTCGCGCACAATTGCCCATCTGAATAGCAAATCAAATTGTAAGAGTCAATCCCATGCATAACTCACATTATAGGCCCTTGCATTATCTCTATTTAATGGATAATTATGAGTGGAATTGTATTTTTTATTGGGAAAAGTGGAGTTTTTTGTCTTTGCAATTACAACAAGAAAATTTTTTATTTTCAGACCGGAGGAAAAGAAACCTGTAAAATATGGGGAGCTAGTCATATTAGGGTGAGTTGCTTATTTTTATATTGAACAATTTAATTTGTTAATTTCACTACATAAAATTGTACACTTGATAAATAAACCAGCACATAAAAGAAGATAAATTAATAAATTATTTAGAGGAAGTAAAAAAATGAGTGAGTGTTCCTATTAAAGAATCAGCTCATTGTGGTGCTTTCACAGAGCAATCCATATCACCACTTTGTGGTGTTCATTTTATTTCAGTATTAAATAATTTCCATTTATTATTTTATCTGATTCAGATATAATGGGTTCCTACCTCCTGTAGATAGAGGCAGAAGAAGAAGTAAATTTGTCTTATACAAAAGGTCACAGGCCAATGGAGTGAAGAAGTCCAAACATTATGTCGTTAAAACTCCCCATTCATCACAGGTATGCAGTTTTAATTTTAGGATTTTTTTCATTTAAATATAATTTTTGTTCTGATGCCACGTCATCACCCTCAACCCCGAACTTTCTCTGTGACTCATAAGGGATGCCATAAAAAAGGGTCGTCGAGAAGTCCGTGAGCGAACCTTTGATAACTGAAATTCCATTGAATCGATCCGTTCATAATTTGCATAGCGATTTCTTTTATTCTTTTCTACTTTGGAAACAATGGAAGTGGTTTAGGACAAAGCATTTAAACAGAAGTGACAAAAGGGGGAAAAAACAATATAATAAAAGCTTTTGCCGCCTCTATGGTTTCCTTTAAATTAGGAAAGACGTTAAAAGTAAATGAATTCCGAACACAGTCTGAAACAAAATCACTGTATATTTCGGAAAGTATTCCGTTAAGTGGAAAACGAATTGAGGGTTTTTACTTATTACAGTGATGTCCAAACTACGGCCCGTGAAGGTGTTGCATGTGGCCCGTCGTTATTTAATTTCTATTATATTTATTTTTTTACTTTCAAGTTATTAATTTCATTTTTATACGTTTTAACATTAAAACATTTCAGTATTAAAATTCTGTAAACATTACAATACTATTTTTAACCGATAAAAAATGTGTATTATTCCGTCAGAAATTTGTAAATTATGTATTTTGTAATAGTGACTCAATGTAATTGTATAATTTACCCTCTAATGCTTTTGTGCGAAATAGGGAAAATATATTATTATTAAATTCTTTCTTATCTTTCGACAAATAGACTAATTTTATGTTGTGACCCTGCGAAATTACACCAAACTCAAGTTTGGCCCCCATATTATGAAAGGTTGGGCATCACTGACTTATTAGAATCTAAATAAAAATTGTTCTTTTTTGCTGCATCAAATAAATATTATATTGTGATTCAAGGCCATTTTGGATTCAAAACAACACTCCATATCCTTCACATTATCTAGAAACGAGGCTATCATCGTCGAGTATATGCCGGATGAGGAAACAGACATGTTTCAGGTAATAAAATATGATTTCCCCCCATTTTTTTTGTGTGTCTTTCATTCTGATATTCTTTGTGTCATCCCTATTTCCTTTATCCAATTTCATGAAGAAACTTCACTGGGTTGAACTTCATCCGCACTGGAAGTAGCCACGTTTTTGGTATTGCCCTAAACGATAGTCACAAACGAGTTATCGACTAAAATATCTTTTCGGCCAATGTGCCCACGGATGCAATTTCAGTGGATTTCTCGAGGGCCTCTCCCACTTTAAGAAGGCCTACATCTTCTTTCGTTTCTTCATTGCCCTTTGTTCTTTCACGTCCGGGTAAATCCGTATCAGAAACTGACACGTTTCGTTAAAAGTAATGGAATTCAATGGGATACAATCACATCGGAGGGTTTTACTGTTCTTTGCAGGCCACAAACTTTAATGGCCGAGACAGACTTTCAGTGGCTCAGTCGAGGCGTTATCGGATGAATGCGTCATTTCTGCTCCACCCCTTTTCTTGCATTGTCCCTCCATGGCACAATATTTCCCCTTTGTGTACCACAGCCGAACTGTGTAAGTGGGACTTTATGTAAAACACTTTTTTCAGATCGGCCGGTCTTCAGATCCTCCCATAGACTTCGTCATCATGGACACCATCCCTGGTGAGAAGAGAGGGGAAGAACGCGTTAATCAGAGCACCATTTCTCGATTCGCTTGTAGGATATTAGCGGAGAGGTCGAATCCGAAAGTCTGTAGAATATTCGCAGCGGGATTCGATTCATCCAGAAATATATTTTTGGGAGTAAGAATCGCTCATTTGTAATCAGCTTCCGCATGCAACACTCGACTGGTCGCGTTCTGGCATTTTCGGTCTGGTTGTTAATGCGTGAACACCGACAAACGCTTTCTTCAGAACAGACACACATCTGTGAACTGATCATTGGCATTATGTGGAACCGAACATTGAGAAAAGTGTTGAAAGCCCTGAGGTTTCTTGGCTGTTTTTCGAGTCTCTCGATTTATTGCATTAATGGTAATCTGAAAAAAGTGAAAAACCATATATAAAATTGGGACTTATAAGGTTTGTGTCTTTTCTGAAGAGGAAAATCGGCCTAAGAAGGGAAACATTTTCCCCCGTTAAAGTATCCAGATCGTTTTATTTGTGATAGAGTGTGAATTATTAATTGAATTTGCTTCTGAACAGGAAAAAGCAACGAAATGGCAGGACAAGCGAGAAATCGATGGATTAACCACAAACGGAGTTTTAATTATGCATCCCGTGGGAAATTTCGTTGATGGCGATTCAAAGCCCGGCATCTGGCGAGAGGTTTCCGTCGGCGGAGGCGTCTTTTCCACGAGGGAATCCAGATCCGCCCAGGAGAAGGGCTCCATGGTGTGTTCTCTATGGTGGCCCCGATCTTGGAAGCAGAAATCAGATAATAATACGGCTTTCTTTGTCGACAGATCGCGAACGAATCGAATATTCTTCAGGACGGGACACTAATCGACTTGTGTGGGGCGACCTTATTGTGGCGGTCAGCAGAAGGCCTCACCAAATCCCCCGTAAGCGTTTTGGCCGCCGTCGGAAGCGTCCGTCGTCGTTACTCATCGTGACGTTCTTTTCCAGACGAAAGACTACATCGATGGCTTGGTGGACAAGATCAACGCGGCGAAACCCCTTTGCCCGGTGGGGCTGAACACCCTCGTCATCCCTCGCAAGGGCACCGTCGAATCGACCAACGAAATGGAGCAGCCGTACGTGTATCTGAACTGCGGCCACGTTCAGGGGCGTCACAGCTGGGGTCAGGATAAGGATTCTGACGCGAGGAGGTGTTCGCTTTGTTTCAAAGTAAGGGAGATGTCACAATGCTTTGAACTCGAGCCAATGGTTTGGTAATGAATACGAAATTTTCCTTTTAGGTCGGACCTGTCGTGAAAGTGACCATGGGTGTTGAACCTGCTTTTTATGTCGGTATAAAATCTAGCAACTTCTACGCTTTTAGTCCTTGCGGGCACATGACAACGGAAAAAACAGCCAAGTGCGTAAATACGTTTAAATCGGTCTTTTGATTTCAACCCTTTGAGAATTATTGTATATATAAATGGAAGCGTTGTTCGAATTAATATTAATATAATTTGTAGGTTTTGGTCACAAACAGCCATACCCCACGGGACGAACGGCTTCGATTCAGTTTGCCCTTTCTGTGCTACGCCTCTGACCGGATATCCGGGATACGTCCGCCTCATCTTTCAGGACAACGTCGACTGACCTGAGTCTTTACTTGCCTCGCCTTTCACCATCAGACTGTTGAGCGATGTGCACTAGGCGACATCTCCTGCTGATTCCGCTACAGATCGACTTCAGTCAAACCCACGAACTCAGTCTGACAGAAATATAATCCTCCCGTGAGAATCCAGTATTAGTTTTTAATATGATGACGCTTCATCTCGGTCTGCCCAGATGAGAGAGAAGTGGGAATTCGATGTGAGACAGCGTTGGTTTAATTCGTAGGGCGGTGCTCTTTGTTTGAGCCCAATTTTGTGCCGACAATGGGAAAATACTTTTTCGCAAAGGATACGTTGTATTCTGTTGAGGTTTTTGTAATCGCGCGCGAAGAATAATTTTCTGCCTGTTAAATATCAGATTGAGTCATTATTGTAATGACATTAATACGTAACATACAATGACGTTGTAGCTGTTGGCATTACTTGAGGTGCCACCAGTGCTGAGCAGTTGTTTGAAAACCCACGGTGGAGAATATGTCTCAGTCAAACAGCTGAAATTCGGGAGTCAACATCGAATTGTCTGTGCACATAACTTCTTTTTACACTCGCACGATTTTTAATTTAACTTCGGTGCCAGTTAACCGAGCAATGCCGGAAGCATCGCTCGTGCCTGTGGGATTAAGACTGGGAAATGAGGAAATGATTCAGAAGACACCTGCTTCTGAGCGGTGATCTTTCTGAATCCCAATGCGTTTTGAAGTGAACTTTTTGATTTTTCACGCGGACGACGACGCAGAGTTCGGTGTTTTGTAAAAAAGCATAATTTGCTTTTTTGTAATTTTTTTGTAATGCTTATAAAAAATGATTTTTTATCTTCACTAAGTTGTGAACTGACGCTCAAGAAAAGTCGAATTCTCGTAATCTGCAGTCGGTTTTTAACGAACATTCGTAATAAACAATTATAATTATGTTTTATAAACATAAATTTTATACTGCGACGTAAACATTGTGATATATATTATTATATATTACAATATTGTTACCTTTTCGGGTGTTACAGCAAACGGTTGCAATTAATATATTAACTCAAAATCAGTAGAAAATCGGATACAATAAAATAAAATACAATAAATAATTTATAAAATACTAAAATAATGCATTTAATAAAAAATAAACTTTATAATTTAAAATAAATTAATATATAAGGCGGTGAGGACGTGTCGCAGACTTAAGACTCAGAATTAGTACAAAGCACATTATTTGTAGTGATTTATATGTAGTTAAAAATACAAAAAGACATTATTTTCATTTTTTTTTCTCATTCACTTTAGACCGCGATTGTTTCAACATGTCGAAAGATTGTTTAGATTGCAGATATTTTCGTTCTGCCTTTTTGCCAATTTTACTGCCAGGGTTGTGAGTCCTGGAGGGGTGGCTTCGGGAAGGAAGGGATGCTAAGAGTGGAGGGAGAAACTCTGGGAGGGCAGTCGAGTAAAACCATTTCGAATTTAAATGTCTGATTAATATTTACAATCAAATGCTTTGGTTTTTGGTTTTTATTGCGAACTGCTTCGATTCCCAATGGCAGAGTTATCGTATAATTTTTATCACTTTTGTATTCTGCAATTAAACGCTATGAGATGATAAGTTAATCGGTTCGAAATACCGGAACATCATTAGAATATTGTGCAGTTTTTGCGCATTAATATTTTTTTTTTAAATAAATGCGTTTAATTTGTAAGTGTATTCCTATGCTCTTGTGAAGAAAGCTTGAAGTTTTTAACGCAATAAGCGAAGTGTGCGGTTTCCGCGGTGATTAGGGCACTTCAAAACGCATTGAAATTCAAAGAAATCTACAGAAAAAAAATACGATTTACTTAAAACGTCGTAGACACGAAATTATTGTAAATAATGTGGTTAAATTATTTTTTAGGTTAATCATAAAATGCGAATAAAATCGGAATAATATACTTTTAATTTAAAAACGTTTCACTGTTTTTTTTTTCGCCTTGTATCATCAATTTGTAAATAAAAGCAAATGGAGAGAAAATGCCAAAAATAACGACGAATTTTGCCGACGTTTCGTATTCATTCAGGGAATACATTCAGTGTTCAAACACTTACCTGAAGTTTTAATAATTTTCCAACTTTATTTTCATTATCATTATTTATATTAATTACGACTCTAAATAATACGTAATTGAAAAGCAAAATAAATAATAATAAAATGAGACTCAGTGAAAAAAATAAATTGTAAACAATGCTGCATTTTTATTTTCCGCTTAATATTTAATAGTTATAAAATAATGACTATAAACATGTTGATAACAGTAATAAAAGCAACTAAACATTTACTAAGTACCATACTGAGCTAAAAAATGCATTTCTGTATAAAATAATTCTACCGCGGTTAAGGTGTGAGTCTCCTTCTTCGAAGGGGGCGGCTGAAGAATCTCAACACTCAAACGTAACAAAAATAATCTCCGAAGGCGAACCAGGCGCCATTTTCTCTCTCTCTCTCTCCCTCTCTCCCTCTTTCTCTAGTTTTTCACCGCCCCCTCGGAATCATCCGAATGCCCTGTTTTGTCCGATGAAACGAAACGCATTCCCTAACGTAAAAGGTTGACAGTGTGAGCAATCATGAAATTATACAGCAACGATAGAATTCTCTTTATTATACATTTGGCAAAAAGAAAAAAAAACCGTTAAAGACAAAAAAATGACATGTCATGAAGGTTTCGGTTGTGGACAAGCTTTGGTGCCGTTTTTTTCCGAGGCCGTTTTTTTTTCGTTTCCAGTGTGTGATGAACGGCGTGATAACTGTTTTTCATTTGTTCTTAATGGGCAAAAATAATTCTGTACGAAGCAAACGATTGCGGCTGCGCGAGGAGTCGGCCATTCCGTGAAAGCGCCAATTTTCGAATTTCCGTTCGTCTGCTGACACGTGAAAACACGACAACACCCAAACCGACTTGTTGAAAGCGAGGCAGTATCTCTCTCGGCGATCTGTTGAATGTTTGTCGCCCCAAATAGAAACGAAATTGAATATTCTCCTGATGCACTGAAGAAGTGGTTAACGCCCAATGATACCCATTTGATATTCCCTTCGAGGGAATATTGTGGTAACCGGGACGATGTTGATGCCAAAACTGGGCTTTCATTTCGGAAGGCACAAAAACGGTTTTTCCCTTCCAATTCTGTGGTTATCGACCACACTTTGACGTATTTTCTTTCGAGTTCGGGTGCATTATTTGATCGATCAACCGGAAACGTAAATAAAAAAATAAAATTCTAAAGTAAAATCTAATGTTCGTATGATTTATAGATTCTCTTATAAGAAGCATGCGGGTAATTAATTAAATAAATAAAATCAAAGACTCTGCTACTGCCATTTCTACTGTTGCTTCCAAGACGACCATTTTCAATGGTCCCCGACCGACGGAATCAAAACAAAATGGCGTCGGGGCTCGTTTCACGGCGACTGTGCATTTCCCTCGCTTCGATGAGTCCGACTCGGCACTGGAATGAACGATGCTCGCGAAAAGGAAGCAGGACGAAGCTGAAAGTCGACGAAACGCGACGCTCTTTGTACTCATCGAATCAAGTCAGCAAGTAAAGCTCCGAAAAAAATTCCCGTGGAAACTAATTTGAAATATTGCTGCTGCTGATGGGTTATGTGTGTGTGTGTGTGTCATGGGGGATGCGACCCCATTTCCGTCGACCCACCCGTCTCCTTCTTCAACCGCCGCCATCCTTTCCTTTCATCTTGGAAAAAGCAGAGTGAAACAAAGAGCCGTCGCTGTCGGAGGGGAGAGGCGGAGGGGTGTGTGGTGCCTGCCACACGGGGTGGTGACGGGGGAGGAGCGGGCGGGGCGCCTGCTCAGCAGGTCTCGACGCCTCCTGTGTCGTGCAGCCCTGTCCAACATTCATTAGCATTTGTTCACGTCGGGAGGGGTCGACAGGTACTCGTCGGCTCTTTTGTGGTCGTTGAGAGCTTTGATCGTGTACGTGTCGTGAGGCAGTTCTGATTTCCGTCGGAGCAGCGGTTTGTCCGCGTTGAGCTGCTTGCGGACCTGCGGGGAAATAAGGGGTGGATGAGCATCCCCCTGAGCGGCTGACCCTCCCTCCGACTCACCTTCTTCGACTCCGCTTCCATCCTCTCGTAGGACATGTCCAAGTCCGGCTCCTGGTCTCCGTATCCGGTAGTGTCGTTACAAAATGACTCGCTGTTGCTGTTTGAGATTGGAGCGTAGTGAGGATTCCGCTTGGCGAGCTCCTCTATCCTGCACCAGACGTCTTCTCTCCTCCGGTCTTTCTCTTTCCTGGAAGGAGACACAAAGTCACTGCGTGTCCGAACCGCCTTCGGGCGCCCTCCATCGCCTCCCACTCACTTCATCTTTTCCTTGTATTGCTGAGTGCACTCGTCGAAGAGCTTCTGGTTCATCTCCATGAACAGCTTGAGTGCGTTGTAAATGAGTCCGTGGATGGTCCTGAAAAGAGGTGACGGTGAATTCAAATGTAAAATACCAAAGAGAAACAATGAGAGAGAATGAGAATAAAATATTGTCTCACTTGTTCCAGTGCGACTTGGAGTTTCGATACAGAGAGGGAAACATGATCGGAAGTATTTCAGCAGCGTTGTCGCTGATGAGCGACATTATGTACTCGTTATTCCAATAGTAGAGGGCCCTCTCCGCCACCTGAAAGTGGGGCGAAGACACGCACTTCGCCAACTGTCGGAACAGCGGGTCCATCACCTTCTGGAACTCGGCCGGCTCGATCACGTCGAGGATCTCCTCGAGCTCGTTCAGAAACATCACCTGCGCCCCAAGAGCACATGAGAGTCCGCCCCCAGGGGAGTTACCCTCCCGCCCCTCCCGCCCTCCCCTACCTCCTTCGGAGAATGCGTCTTTGGCCAGTACTTGAGCAGATTCTTGATGACGGGCTCGGTGAGGGAGGCGTCCTTCTCGAGAAACTGTACCACGCAGTAGGCCAACTGGGGGTGGTACACGGACAGCGACTTCACCTTGTGTAATGGCAACAGGACTTTCAAAAGAAATACTTTGTGTTCATCCTTTAATGGCAGCGCGAATCCGTTGATGATGCTGAAACGGAAACATCGGATGTGATTCGTTGGGGCGGAAAGAGTTGAACGTCACACATTAAGGGCCACCTCTGGATAATTCGTCTTCAGAAAGATAAATATCCCTCAAACTTATTTACAAATAAAACTACAATAATTATTGTCCGATTATTTTTTTTTAATTAACCGGTTTTAACAATTTTTTTTAATTGTCAATTTATGTACTAACAAATTTTTAGTAGATAAAGGGTTAATAAATTTCTTTCCAATAAATCATAGAGATTGTAAAACTTGTTAAAATTTCATAAACGCAGATTTGTCAGCGGTCCTTAGTGTATCAAAAGGCCTTTCTCTCACCTTCCCAATATCTCGAGAAGCTCCGCAATACCATTGTGATGCTCAGTCTCATATATAAACCTATAAAAAATATTATTTATTTGTTTCCGAATGTACGATCTCAGTCCCAAAAATTTCCCGTAAATCCTATGCAAATTGGTTTTGAGAAAGTCTCTCTCGCGCGGGTCCTCCGAGTCGAACAACTCCAGCAGCTGAAACAAACCACACATGAATAATTCCGCCCCCCTTCGTTCCCGGCGCCCCCCCGGCGCCCCCTCACCACCCACTCACCTGGAAAACGAACTTCTGGTCTATGTACCGCTTGGCCAGGTTGGGCTGGAAGTCGGGCGACTCCAGGAACCGCAAAAAGAACTCGTAGACAAACTGGAGGTGCGGCCAGGCGGCCTCGAGGGTGGGCTCGTCCTCCTCGGGGTCGAACTCGGCCCCGTTGGGGTTGCTCGAGGGGGGCAGCGTCCGGAAGAGGTTGACGGCGAACATGTGGACAGCCTCCGGGTAGATGGCCTCCGTTATGACCCCCCTCTGGGTGGTGACGTACTCGACCATTTCGTGGAGGGCCGCCCTCTTCACTTCCTTCCATTTAAGGTCGGAGAGTGGGTCCGTCACGAAGTCAAATAAGACACAACACTGACGAATTTTCTGGATGAAGAGCTCTTCTTTCTCGTTGCTGGCCACCTCTGAAAGATGAAAGAGAAGTTCCAAAGAAAGGGAACGCACGATCCGCAAAATTCAAAAATTTAAGGAAAACGCGGGACAACATGCAACAATTACACTACGCCAATCTGAGTTAAAAAAGGATAGCAAAATATAAGGCAGTGGTCATTTTGACCCCTCCCGGGCGTTCTACTGTCAAATTGAGAGCTACAATGACCGAAGACGCCTTCAACGCGAAAAGACTTTTCTTCCGAGTTGCCCTTTGGACATCGCTCGTCGATTGTTAAGGCCTTGACAAGACATCGTGCCGATCAGCGGATTCCTTTGCCTCGCAGTGTTTGTTTCCTTTGGGGCGAAGGGGGCTTACCCGCGAAAGGGGGCAGTTCCTTGAGGGGCGGTTCGCTGCCGGAGGGATTCGCCTCCTCCTCGGGGGCGGTTTCCGTTTCCAGAGTCATGTCCATGAGGGGTAAACTGTTAGAGCCCGCGACGAGATCGAGTCCCGAGTGAAAACTGGGGCTTTTCGGAAGGCCCAAAGCCGGAGCCGTATAAAACGCAGCCCTCATCACGGGGCCCTTGTCGCTGTGAACCATCGCCTCCACGGGTGGCGGCCCCGCCTCACATTTCCGAGCGGAGGCCGACCCAGTTTAGACGCCAAACTCTCCCCTAGGGGACGAGACACAATGTGAACTTGGGTCGTCCTTCCGCGACGGGCAGGACTAATGCGCTCGAATTCTCCCCGAGGCGAAATCCCCCTGAAAACCGGACGCCAAAGGAAAAACCCCAAAGGGAGTTGGACGTCATCCAAAGCCCTCATCAAGGTGAAACCGCCACGCCAGAAAAAACAAACGGAATTATACAAGCCGAGGGGTTACACCCCCTCCCCCCTCAGCAACCCTCTCGACTGCTTCGGCCAATAACACGTGATCAGATAATGCACTCCCCTGTCATTTGGCTACAACACCGCAACCCCCGTGGAGAACACTTCGAACATCGCCTCCAACCCCCAAACGAATTCCATGCGTGCGGCCACCTGGCGACTGACCTTCGTTTCTTCCCCATTTAATAAAATCGTTCCTGACCTACAGAAAATCTGTGGCGACGATATTCAAGGGCGCCGTTAAAGATGGAGGAAACCCACCCCCTCTGCTAATATATTGATCTGACAATTTATTCTAAATATCGCCCACTCAAATTCTTTTGTGCCTTCATCTCCCCAATCGTCATCCCTCTCCCCTCTTTCACCATCTTATTTCGAGCGCATTTTTCCACCTCCCCTCGAAGACGACCCAAGTTCTCAATAAGAATCACCTAACGGTTTGAGACAATTCGCGAACACACTCGCGACTACCCCGACTTTAAGTAAAACCGACCGTCCCCCGGATAAATCGCTGACGAATTTTCGCTCCCCCCGACACTCGTAACGGTCACTCGATTCCGAGAAACAAACAAACGGAAGTCGATTCGGATCAAAACAAAAAGACAATATGGAACCCGAGGAGAGAAAACAACATGGAGATGATTGATTCCGAGGAGGAATCGCGGTTGCCATGGCAACGCGGCGTCTCTCGACTGCAGTCCCCTTTCCGAGGCGCAACTCCCGACGCCCCCGGGATCGAAGATGAGCAACAAGTTCGAAGAGGACAATTCGCTAATTGTTTTCCGACAGAAATGTTCTTTTTTTAGAAGCGGAGACGCTAATTTTCCACGTCCGGTTTCGGAAGGTTCCGATGGCGCGTTCGCAACGTTTCCGTTCCGAACGCGTTGGCCGTTTGACAGTATTGAGAAAAATCCGCCAGGGGGGGCGACGGTCGGATGTGAAGCGAATCGATTTTCGAACGGCGGTATTCCCCCGTGCGGGCTCGACGGAGTCGGTCGGGCGCTTTGCGCGCCCGACGTCAAACGGCAGGCGAAGGAAGCGAAAGGAGAAAACGTGGCAGAAGAAAGCGAGGACGGCCCGGTGGAGACATCTCCGGGAGAATTCTCTTCCCGGATTTTCATTTCCGCCCACTTCCGCTCCTCCCTCGGAATTCGCTTGAAAAATGTTTATATTTGAATGTTTTTCAGCTATTACGCTGTTTGTTTGTTTGTTTTTCAAATGCATGTTTTATGTTTCGTGAAATATCTCGAGGGTGATCGGCGGCGTTCGTTTCCTCCGTCTTTCCGTCGCCCCCGACCCCCACCACCTCCCCGATTGGCTTACCTTTCAACAGAGGAAGTTTCTGCAGCTCCCTGTCCTTGGAGATATTAAATCTAGACGACCCCTGACGCTTGTCCTTCTTCACGTGCGGCGGCCCGGGGAATTTTATTTTGTTGATTAGCGTGGGCGGAGGGACGTTTCCAACCAGCGAAAACTGCCCTCCTACGTTGTTCCCTATCTTGTTACCCTGAAATAGACAGCAAATCTGAAGTCAGTTCCTCCGTTGAGGTTGTTCATACATCGGTGCCTTTCTTTATCGAATTGAGATTCATTAATCCTGTCCGTTAATTTACCAAAAGTGCCGATTAGAAACTCCTTAAGTATGTTCACTCTCTAAGGCACACTAGAAAACTGACAAAATAAGAAAAAACGGTCGGAAAGCGACCAATGGATCTGCAAAAATTCAACAAATCGGAGCGTTCGGTGACATCACCGGTCCCCGAAACATCCAACCGATACAACCCAACCGAAATCCCAAATTCTAAAACTCAAATTCGAACACTAAATAACACTTTTCCTAAATACGGTGTGCCACGGCGAATATTTAAAAATAATATAGTTACAAATTGGTACATTAATTTAAAACCTGTTTTCCTTAGGTATAAGTTTCTACTTTGTACTTTTATCTGAAGGAATCCATAATTTCGTGAGGGGTCATTTTTTCCCCCGCTTTTATTACTAAACCCAAGGGTACTGCTGGTTGCCGGTTTCCGGTTTAACCCCTGCGGAAACATGACAGTACCCCCATTGCGGTTCTCAGCCCCGAAAACCGCGGATTTTCCGCTTCAAATGGATTTAATCTATTTAAAATCCAATCGAATTTGGAATTCCTTTAGGAAAAGTGCACTTCCGAAAAGGAAAGGGTTCGGAAGAGGATTTAATATAAATCCCACTTTTTATTAACCAATCCGATTTTTCCCTCTTCCGAACACCACGGCAATTCCATTAGCATAAATAATTTCGAATAAAAGCAAAATCATCGCGTGGCTGTTCTTCGAAGAAAAGTCAAAACAAACTTCGAGTTTAGTTAACTCTGAAATTTATCATCGCCTCTTCCCCATTTTGACCCCTAAATTTTAAATTAAATTTTTCCTCTGCGTTTTCTTATTGTTATCACCAAATCTTCAATTCTGATTAATATATCGTTGTCAAATTATTAAAAATTCTAATTTTGAGGGTTGCCAACCCTTACGGGTCAAAATGACTTTTATTTTAAATGGGCCCGAATCCCCGCCGCTCTCATGTTGTGTCGATTAACCCCAAAAAACACTCGATAAAACGGTGCACGAAGGGGTGACTCACACTAAGTCGCCCAACGTATGAGTCGGAAGGGGTGATAAGGTCGCACCCTCGCAGCGAAGCCTCCCTCCGAGGAAACCCATGTGAAATTGGGTCAGGCACAGGAACTGTGCACGTACGGGACCGTGCCTGAAATGCCTTAACCTTCATCGCCTCAGCAGTGGCCGCGGCGTAAAAATAAACAAAGCGGCGGTTCTGCTAATGAGCCAGGGGTGTCAATGGCTCCCCTCGCTCCGTTTATTTTCTCAACGTTTTCGATGAATTAGTCATTAATTATTATCATTGTGCGAAGGACCTAAAATTGATTCGCTTATTGATATCTCCTTATCGAATCCTGTCTCGGAGATTCGTCTGCATTTTTAACTTTACTCCTCCTCCCGAATCCATGCTAATGTGTCCTCGATGAAACCCCGGCGGGCGAAGGAAACTGAACTTTGTCTTCTTCCTCTTCAGCCCTGGTGACTGGGAAGCCTTCGGCTGAGCCATGCGGATTAACCATTCTTCTTTGGATGGGGGAAGAGGACACTAATTCTCATCCGGTGGCGTACACCCGTCAGCGCAAACATTACCGCCAAACTGTCGGCGCAAACATTGCCTTTGTTGGTTCTCTTTATTAACCTTCACTCTTTGAAATCTCATTTTGGTTCCGTGTCTGATCATTGCAACTTTATGTAAATAATTGCAGAGCCATTAGAAGAAAGAATCACCGGACGTGGTCGATCCCTGCCCGAGAAGTTTTTGCTCCTTTTTCAAATCGAAATCTTCAAAGCAATGGCTTCCGCTTTTTCCGAACAATTAGCTCCTTTATCAGTCTTGCCAAATAATTTTTATCTCTTCGCAGATAAGGGAAATCTTGAAATCAACTCGAGCTGAAGACAGGAAGTCCCTTCTCTCTCTCTGAGTCTGCACCACTTGGTGGAATACCTCTTTTTCCGCATTCCATTTCATCAATTTGTTTTTCTTTAAAAATGCGCCCAATAAAAATACCATTCTGCCTTTTTATTAGATCGAATAAGAAGTGATGTTATGAAAATTCCTAAGAAACTGAAAGTCATTAATAAAATCAAAGTATATCTAATTATAAAATAAATATCAAAAGTCCTTTGGAAAAAAATTAACTCGAGGTTAAAGGTCAAAATAGTTGGTTTTTCGCGATTTGCAGTAAAAATATAAGTTATATCATAAAATCAGCTCAGACAAAAATTATAGATCGTAAAATTATCTACAAAAAATGCATCAAGACTTTTTCCCCCAGAAGCCACCGTTTCTGAAATAAAACGAGCCAAAACAATTGATTAATTTGTAATGCATATTTGCTGAAAATGGCGAAAACGCATTTTTTGCCCCTTGACCTCGAGCCAATTTTTACCCCCAAAAAGACCTCTTGACATTTCTTTAATAATTGTACTTTGAACAATTTTACGAAGTTTTAGCTTAGGAATTTTAGTAACCTCCACAACCGGACTATAGAGATTCAACCCTTTAAATAAATAAAAGCAGAAAAAACGGAAATTATTTATGACTCGACCTGATGATTCGAATATAAAAAAAACAAGAAGAAGCTTAAATCCCGATGATGACAAAACCCCGGGTCACATATAAAGGCCGGCATTTCCATTTGGGACAGCTAATTCTTCAACTGCTCCGGGTTTAAAGTCAGCTTCAAAAACTATTAATTTCGGAATAATATTGGGGCCATTAGTCGTTGCAGTCGATCTCTTTCGAGAAACTTTAATCACCCGATTTTAGCGCAAATGCATGCCAGAGCATAATTGTCATCTCGTGAAAACTAATACAATTAAATGTTAATTGGCGACCGCAGCCATTTTCAGAGAACTGAGGCAACAAAAGCAAAAAAAAAACACATGAAAAAGGAATATGAAATGGATCTTCGAAACGTAAGCTTGACTTTGACCCGACCGCCCCCCAATCGACAACCCTTTCGGGTTACGACAGGAAAAAACGCTAACGTCAGAACATCGCTGACAATCCACCGATTGATTTTCGCATTTCATGTGACTCTGTCGTCCCGTCTCTTCTTTTCCTAAAAAATTGATTCCTTCCCCTCCCGACGGGGGGTGGAATACAACCCAGATTCAGCCGCTCCCTAAAGTCAATCCAAATGCGCTTCTTCCCTAATTCGATTAGAAGGCAATTTAATGGGGGGCGATTTGCATGGGGGGTGGGCCATTTTTGACGGCTCCGGACCTTTTCGCGTGCTGTCGGTAATTGCTGACTCGGTGGATATGTTCCGACAAAAGCCTCAATTTAGCCGTTTGGCGGTCTGTCGAAACCCTTCGAATTATTTCAATGCGATCGTCATATGACACGTTGTAAATTTCCATTTGTTCGAGGAGAAAAGACCTTCCGAAGCCGCACTTCGTCACTAGTTTAACCTATTTCATAATTCTTTTTCAGAAGATGATAAAGGGAAATCGCATTATGCGAAAATTAACTCTTTTATGCGGAAAAAAACTCTGCAAAATGGCATTACTTTTTTCCTTTGTTATCTTAATTTCACGGTGTGGGTATGCAGAATGTGACTTTCAGCTTAAAACTGCTGACGACACGTTTGTGACCAGAGAACAACTTTTATGATTTTCCTTTCACATCCAGGAATTCATAAATGTTGCCACTTTCATTTTGAAAATCGAAAATCGCACTGCTGATCCCATTTAAAAACCTCCCACGTAATACTGGTGTTTCCCCAATTATTATTTTTCCAAAATTCACTCTATATTTTGTCATAACTGATGCTTATTCAGGGAAAAAAGGCTTCCTTGCTGTAGTGTTTCAAGAACAATTTATTTTATTACCAAACGGAGGCAAAGCATAAAAATTTGAATCAATTGTCCGGACCAAGCAGACAAAATAAACTTGTTAATGTGTATTCAGAAATAAAAATAACATAAAATAACTGCTTAAGCAATGTTCAGCTGATTGTGACTTATTTAGAATCACTCACACATTCTCTCAAGCATTTTAACTGTAACTGTCCTCAATTCGTTATTTTTTATGTGTTTATTATGGTCAGTGAATGTAAGTGTTTGGTCATAAGGTGAAGGTTTTCATTTCACCAGAGAAAATTCTTCATTTTATTCCGGTAAAAGGGCACAAAATAGACTACACATGTTATTAATTGGGAGGATTCATTTACAATATTAAATAGAATATCCTTAAAAATCATTCGCATAAACACAATTTTGAAAATACTTAACTTTGGCTAATTTTAAATCGCTGCATATTTCACAACAATTTATCTATAAACTCCTCTTTAATTACATTTAATTATTAAAATTGAAAAATGACAAAAATGAAGAGAAATGTGGAGGTTTTGAATTTTATAAAAAAAAGATCTATTCATTTCAAAAATCTGAACTTGAAAACATCACTGTAAACATTTCCACTATGACATTCGGCCCTGTAAACAATAACCACGATCCTCAAAAATAACATTTATTTCAAAATGAAATATTTATTCGACAGCCTTTTGCATGAGAATGGCCAATAGCCAAGTAAAATAATTTAAATTGATCAAATTCACAGAGTAATTTAAAGTTAATAATTATTTAATAACATCAGATTGTCAAATCCTTCTTTGGTAGGCAATTTAAAACATCTTAATAGTAAAAATACACATGTGTGTTTTCACTTTTTGTCAATATCAATAAATATAACCTCAAATTCCAGTTAAATCGGTGACAATGCTTTAATACTTTGGGTATCCTCATTCAAGCAGACTATGTCAAAGGGTAATTGAAAAAATTTGAATAATTTCGTTCACTTAACAGTCAAAACGAACCATAAATAGTTAATTAAAATATAATTACGATATTAAGCGAGCGTAAAATAACCTACATCATTACTTTTATTTTAATTAGATGTTTTTAGCAGCACAATTTCAATAAATGTACAAATTACTTTCAGAAAAAGTGATATCGTTTACAACAATGATAACTAATAAGCCTAGGCCCTAGGCCTTTATCTCCACACCCTTTGAATAAAAACATTCGTGTAATAAAAATATGAAAAACTCACCTCATCATTGGTTTCAGGCTCCCCATTACCGGGATTTATTTTCGCTTTGTTTGATTCCTGCATGGACAAAACGTGTATAAAATTTACTACTGAAAAACGCAAAACAAATACGAACCAGTAAACGACACTAAATACAGGCTGTAGTAGGCCTACGTGTTAAAACATGACACGGAGTCACCTTAAAAACAATTAATCGAACGGTTACAAGAAAACGCGGCCCGATAATTATATTTAGCATAAAAGTGCAGTAACGTTGCTTTGTACTGTTTTGTTTTTAACGCTGAAAGTTTGTCATACCTTTCCGTCTCTTAATTTATTTGACATTTCTATGTACCGAAAATTTTGGATGTCCACTGCCTTCTATAACTGAAATTGTAATTGGTACCAATTTTTCCGGGGGGAAATTAATTGGCGGGATTTTTAGATTTTCAATCAATCTTTCTGACCAATAATTTCAGAGTATTAAAGCATGATTATACCATACTTAATATAAAAATTATGCTAATTACATAAAGTCTATTTCTGAAAAAATTTTTTGTTTCGCATCGGATAATTATTTTACAAATTTCAACGTAATTTCAACGTAGTATAATTCTTATAAAATGTAGTCAAAAAAATTATGAGGTTGGTATAAAATATTATGAAATACGGTAAAAGCTTTTATTTAAAAAATATTTTATTATTTTACTCGTCACCAAATAAATTTCTTAAATCGAAACGATGAAAACTGGAGAACTCAGTTTAATTCCACCGCCTTTTAAATTTTCGTTCCTTTGTTAAAATAACGCCATTTTCATTTCACACCACTCGTTTATATCTGACTTTGTGGTGAGGCATAGTTCGTCATTAATGTAATAAAAATTAGTGGGATATTTTTAGGAAATCATTCTACATGTCGAGCAGTAAAAGTGAGTGTCTTTATACATTTTTTATGACGGAGTGATTTGAATTTTTAACTTGATGTACATGCAATTTCAGGCACTACACAATCGAGATCACCCCGAAAAGCAGCATCAACAAGGGGCCGAACGAAATCTACAGGAAGAGGCAGGGGTAAAAAAAGTGCTTCTATTAATGAAAGCCTAGAAGAGCAAAATGGAGTCAACACAAATGCTTTGGATGAAGAGGTCCCTGAACTGGAGGACCCAGATCCACCGAGTGTAGCAACTCCAGTACGAACCAGCCTCCGATTGAGTTCCATGAATGACAACTCTGTCATTTCGGTGGATTTAATGGGAGATGATAGTTTAGAGGGGAACGCAAGAAAAATTGGAGATTCCATGGAAGATGACATTAATGACATTTTGAGTGAGCTGGGAACAGTTTTGAAACCTGATGAGGTTAGTTTTACATCAGTTATTTTTTATTAACTAGTCAATTCAGAATACCAGGTCCAGTCAGAAGTGAAGTAGTCATTGATGTATCAATGATTTAACAAAATCTTAATATGTAATGAGTTTCTTATGTTGTAACAAACAGTTGAAAATATTAAGCTCACTAAAATTTTTGCATTCAATTTTATTTTAGGATTTAAATAATGTGTTAAGCTCAGGTGATAAAGAAAAAAACAGTGCAAATATCGAAAACATGCAAAGCAAAAGGAAAAGTAATGAAATTAATACCAGAAAATCAAGCAAAGAAAAGGGTTCAGGGAAGAAATCAGAAGTAGATGAAGATGTTGAAATGAAATCCGAAGAAGAGAAAAACATTGAAAAAATGACAGTAATTGATGAAATTAATGAAGATGAGCATTCCAATAAAAGTGAGGTGAGTGCAGTTGAAGCTAAAAAGGTTTTGAATAATGTGTATTGTTGATGTCATTTTTTGAATGTTTACTCACAAATAGCCCAGCAAGAAAAATATATTTCAGTCATTCCTTGAAAAATGTCTGCACAGAGGCAGTGTTAAATTGTTTATTATTTGAAATTTTCTGTTTAGGAAGCAATGGAAGACACAGAAATGGTTTCAGAAGATGAATTACCAGTTGAGGCAAAGGAACCATTAGACACTGAAGCTGTTAGTGATGAGGAATTGCCAGATTCAACCATTAAAGGAAGTGAAGACTTATTAGACACTGAAGCAGTTTCTGAGGATGAATTGCCAGTTGAAGCAGATAAGAAAAAGAAGAAAAAGATCAATAGAACAGGTACAGTCAGAATAAAATAAGTTTACTGCAGCTATTTCAACAAATTCAGACTAATTAAGAATTTAACTTTATTTACAGAAACAGAGGCAGTCTCAGAAGATGAGTTGCCATACAATACTGGTTTAAATGGAAAGAAGTCTGCAGAGGAAAAAGGGAGTGAAGATATGAAGAAGCCTGAAGGACATAAAAGGAAGCTGCCTGAAGGGGAATATGATCCAAGCTCTCCAACAAGTGAAAACAGTCAAGATGACGTCCCAGCCAGCAAGAAAGCTGCTTTGGGTGATTCTAAATCAGCAACTCCTAAACCTTCTGTAAGATCAGCTTCAATCTTATACATAAACATTTGCCATGTTGGACTGACCAATATTCAAACAATTTTTTCCAGTTGAAGAAGATTCTTCCTGAACTGGAGAAATACTGGAAGGCCGTCAGGGACGATCCAACTGATTTCACTGGGTGGACTTACCTTTTACAATATGTTGACCAAGAGGTGCGTTTGTGAGGCAGTTTTAAATCAGAATTTAAGTAAACGTTTCGAAAATTGTTGTTGACATTGCATGTTAATATTATAATTTTTATGTGTTGCAAGCAGAACGAAATAGACGCGGCAAGAGAAGCTTACGACGCTTTTCTCTCTCATTATCCGTACTGCTATGGCTACTGGAGGAAATACGCCGACTATGAGAAGAGGAAGGGGAACAACGACAAGTGCGAAGAGGTATGTGTCACCTCCTCCGCGGCTAATTTCAAATTCAGTTATTTTCGATTTCATAGGTTTCCATCTTGATTCAATTTGCACTCTTCTTAAATATTATCAACTCGTTTGAATTCTTTTTTCCGACAGCTTCATCGGATCGAGGTCGGCTGCGGCTAAAACCATCTCTCATTGGTAATCATCGTTTTAGTAAAATGAGATTCAAACTAAAGATGAAACTATTTATTATTGTTAATTATTTTATTGAGATATATGATTTATTCAATTGATGATACTTGATAATTTCTTGTGATATGAAATTATTTTGTTATTGTGTTGAGATTGTATTTGTATTGCATTTATATTGTATAGTTTACGAAACTTAAGTTAGTATAAGGTAAAATGTTGCGGGCGAGGAAAGTGAGCTGCATGGCAAATACTCGGATGAACATGGGTCGAGACTGTGGATGCCTTCAGACCAAGCCACAATTTTTTCTCGTAAGACGATTAAAAATCTAAGATAAACGATGAGATTTATATTGATTTTTTTTAATTATATTTTGACGATTACTTGAACTTGATTTATTACGGAGGCATGCGGAGTTTGATCTCTATTGGAACTCACTAAACGTTCTTTTCCTCCCCTTTTTCTCGTTTAGGTCTTTGATCGCGGCTTGAAAGCCATTCCGCTCAGCGTCGACCTTTGGCTTCACTATCTCAACTACTGCAAGACGGTCTACGCGGACAATGAGGAGCATTTGAGGGCCCAATTCGAACGCGCCATTCAAGCCTGCGGACTCGAGTTCAGGTGAGTGCCTGCTCTGCCTTTTATCGCAACCAGAGTTTCTCTCTTTATGAAATCTTAATAAACTTTGTGTTCAAGATCTGACCGGTTATGGGAAAGCTACATCAAATGGGAGACAGAGGGGAAACGCCTCACGAGGATCACCGCTTTGTACGACAGATTACTCGCCACTCCCACTCAGGGCTATACCACTCATTTCGACAAGTGAGTGATATTCAAAGTTGTCGTTGAATCCCCCGTTCAAAATAGCCCACACTTCACTCGCCGGATTTTCTTTCAGTTTTCAAGAGCACGTGAGCAGCAACCCTCCTCAGACCATTTTGCCCGTGGACGATTTCCTCCAGGTAAGAAGGGAAGTCCTGCAAATGCTCAAGCAGTACGACCCGCCCTCTGCGGCTGTCGCCGCAGGAGAAGAAGCCCCGCCCGGCGCTGAACCAGAAGACGCCAACAACACCGAGAAGGGACAGGCGTTCGCTACCGTCACGACGGTGAGGAATTGAACGAATCAGTTAAGGTTATAAAGTGTCTTTTGTGGGTGCGCTGCAAATGGGGATTTGTTTTTGCAGAGAATGGATGAGGAAACGTCAGCGCTCAGGGAACGAATTGTTTCAACAAGAAGGAAAGTCCATAAACTGACTGTTGCTGCAGTCGCCGCCAGGTGGAATTACGAAGAAGGAGTAAGAACCATTACAATTTCATTCCCTTGGGTTTTCTTAAATTATACAATTGCGTATTGTTTGCTTATCATCCTGGAAAACATTAATATTTCTTTTTGTTCGTCTCATTATTCTTTCTTTCTTTTTCTCTTCCCCTTTTCCCGCGCCCCTTTCTTCTTAGGAATCAAGCTTGATTACATCTTAATGCCATTACTAATAATTATCTAATTTAAAATTTCAGATAAAGCGGCCATATTTTCACGTGAAGCCGCTCGAAAGGTGTCAGCTGAAAAACTGGAAGGAATATTTAGACTTTGAAATCGAGCAGGGTGATAAAGACAGAATAATTATTTTGTTCGAGCGTTGCCTCATTGCCTGCGCTCTGTACGAAGAATTTTGGATCAGGGTGAGCTGATAAAAAACCCTCCTCCTCCCCAGAATTTCATCTAAATTTGGCGTTCAATGTTTATTTAAAAATCATCACTTCTTGTTTCAGTTCATCAGGTATCTGGAATCCATACCCGAAGACATGACCGATAAGATCAGGGACGTGTACGAAAGGGCTTGCCTCATACACCATAAGAAAAAGCCAAATCTGCACCTCCAGTGGGCGGTGTTCGAAGAAAGTCAAGGTATTGCCCGTTCACTTTGCCAATGGGGAATCCCTCGCCAACGTTTACTCATTCGCTGATGGCCATTTTCAGGTTGTTTCGACAAGGCGGCGTCCGTTTTATCCAATTTAGAAAAAGCTGTGCCTAACTTGCTTCCGGTGGCCTACCGAAGAATCAACTTGGAGAGGCGACGCGGGGATTTGGACAAAGTATGCGAGTTGTACGAGCATTACCTCGCCAACGCCAAAAATAAAGCCATTTTAACGAACATGACTGTCAAATACGCGCGTTTCACATGGAAAGTGAGTAAATTGGCGGAAATTGTTTTATTTAGTTCATTCATCCATTATTTATATAATGTCTGCCGTCGGTGTTTGTTCTATATGCTACTTATTTATTTTTAATTATTTTTATATAATTTTAATATATATTTTCTTTTTATCTTGTTTTGTATTCTTCCTTTTCTTCTTGTTTTCTTCTCTAATTCTATTTCCCTTTGCATTTTATTCCACGTCTTTTCTTTTTAGGATTAATTAGTTAGTTAATTTATTTATGTGTATTTTATTTATAAGTGTACAATACTTTTAATTTTATACGCATACAGTGCCATTATTTTATTGCTGTATAGATACATTCAGTATTTTCTTTGGATAGTCGCACTTTAATGCTTTATTAAATGCCGCTTTCAGATATTAAACGACGTGGAAAAAGCGGTGTCCATACTGAAGAAGGCCGTCGAGAAAGACAAGGACAACACCCGCCTCTATCTGCAGCTGATAGACATGGGTCTTCAGAAAACTCCAATCGACGAGGACAGCATCGTCGCCATCCTGGACCAGTTTCTCTCCAAAGAGGGAGAACCCGAACAGAAACTCATGTTCGCCCAAAGGAAAATAGAGTTTCTAGAAGACTTCGGCTCAGATATAACGAGGTAATCTAATAGAAAGCCCATCCACATTGGCGAAAGCTTTGGAATAAAAAATAAAAAAGATTAAAGTTAAATTTTGGTATTAATATTTGTTTGTGGGTTTGTTTCCAGGGTGCAAAAGGCTCACGACGAATACCAAAAATACCTGAAACAGGTGAAGGAAAGGAAGAAGAAATCCGGGGAGGCGGAATCTCTCAAAGACTCCTCCCCCGTTTCCTCCCATTCCACGTCGAGCGCGAAAAAACAAAAATCCGAGACCAGCCACACGACTTCCCAGCCCCCGCTTCCCCCCACAACGGCGCAGACCTCCACGGCGGCCGCCTCCGCCTACCAGACGGCCGGCTACTCCCAGGGCTACGCGGGCTACCACCAGGGGCAGTACCCCGCCGGCTACAATTACGGGCAGTATTCGCAACCTCCCCAGCCGCAGACAGCGGACGCCACCTACACCAACAACTACCAGAACTGGAACGCGTACCCGCAGGGGAGCTACAACTACGGCCAGCCCGGGTGGGGCGGTTACTATACCAATTACTAAGTTTTCGACTCGAGAAAGATGCAGTGATCGATCGAAGATTAAAAGGAGACATTCATCCACTAAGGTTGTTAGGTTAGTTAGTTAACGAGTACAAACGTCATTGATTTTTATACTTCACGTGTAATGGAACTTGACATTTGATTGTGTGCTATAGAAAAGTATATATTATATATATAAAGAGAATTGCGATAGGTTTTCTAAATTACAACTTTTTTGGTAAGGCCGCTTTAGAAAGGATTTCTTTAATTTGTGATTTTGTCGATTTGTTATTTTCAAAGTAAGGAAAATTGGCGAGTGTGATGGAGTTGTTATTAAACATGGCGGCCGAAGAGAATTTTCACTTTCCAAAAGATTTCTCAATCGGTTATTGAGTGGTATAATGTCACCTTTAAATTCATTTTTAAAAAGGCAAATTTTCGAAAGTTGACCAAAACTTTCGGTACAGGCAAAAAGAAAAAAGAAAAGACTTCTGCACTTCACATAATAATTAAGGGAGAGTGTTTTTCACATAAAATTGAACTTCACAGTGAAACAATACGAATAGTTTTTAAAATCAGATGTTATAAATACAGTACACTTAATTAAACCATTTACTTTATACAATGTCAAGTCTAATTATGTGCTGTATTAGAATGATGCATTTTAGGTATAACCGCAGGAGAATTCTTTGCGTGGCCGTCGTGGCAGTGATACCAATTGATTTATATCACTTAGCACTAAGAGAACAGTATAGATTTTTAATGAGAATGCACAGGCGGATGCCTCAATTGATTCTGCGTCCACGTCAAAGGCTTCTTGCTTCAATTTCCCAAAGATTCAGGTTCTGATGACCGTCTCGTCGAGTCGGTTCTATTTTGTAAGGAGAATTCGTGAATACATTTATACGTGTGACCATTTGAGGCACTCAAAACAAATTAAAGTTTTTAAAAACTCATGATCTGTTTATTTGAAATCCTCATCTCCAGGGAGGGAAGGGCGTTTGTCAATACGGTACAAGTGGCGAGAATCTCGACTCATTGTGTAATTGTACAGGTCAAATTTCCTGGGATGACATGATTCACGGTTGTGGGTCCCGAGGGATAATTTTGGAACGGAAGCGGTGGTAAAAGTGGGGGGATAACTAAGGGAGGGTCCTCTTATAAATAAATATTACCCGGGTTCGGCATTTATTTACATTTAATTAAAGTTAATTTGTTATATATATCACTGCATGCTGAGGGTTTTGTTCACCACCTCTGGAGGTATCGGTAATATTTCGTTTGGATTTCTAAAACAGTTTTCCGAGTCGTGAACGGCCTCGTGCAGACTGGAATAGATCGACGTGATCACCGCGAAGGACCGTTTTTGGACCGCCATTTTGTGGTTGGCACTCGATAAAAGCGCGAGCTGCGGAAGCTGGTAAAAACTCGGCGAAGACAACAGCTTCTCTAACTTCATCTGCAATGAATTACGTGCCCATTATTTTCGGCCTCTAAAGACTACAAATTTTTGGTACTATCATTTAAACCTACGGAAACGGCGGAGAGTTTAGACGGGTCCAACGCGGGGCAATTGCACAAAGGCTTCGTCGGGTTCCCCTGCAGGAGAGTGTAAATCGATCCCAGATTAAGATGACCCACCAAGGCGCTCGCCTGTTCGGACGTCAGCGTGTCAATCTGTGCATCGCACTGTGCCTGAAAGTAAAATACACAACCACATCCGTAGTCTCACTAAAAGAGGCTTTGCTTTCTGGCGCTCACCTTCAACCGCTCTAATCTGTCATCCAGAAAGGGGAAAAGTGCGAGAGACGTCTCTATGAAATAGAAATTGTTGAGCAGAAAGACGGCCATTTCGATGGATGGGAGTTTCGATGCCGCTTCCGTGATTTGATTCATTAAAGGGTCGATGGTGCAAGAAACCATCTGCAATAGACGATGAAGAACATATTTTTGTATCGCAATTAAAAAACTTGGAAGCGATTGTTCACCTGTATAATGTGATTTTCTTTTGTCGGCGTTGCAGTATTGGCAGACAACAGCCGAGTCAATAGGGACAATATTTTTTCCGTTGCCTCTGCCGGGAACAAATTGGTGGACACAATATCTTGTTTTGAGCTCAACAGAGCGGACACTTTGTTTTGAAGAGAGAGGAGAAGAGTTTTCTCCGCCACTTCACTTAACTCGATGAAAGTGGAATTTAAACGACTGCCAGAAATGATCTAAAAAGGAAAGTTTCACTACAACCACAGTTTCATATGTTAAGATACAATTGTTTGTAACATTCACCTGAGATATAATATTATTATAGTCATTTAACAAAATGTAAATGTCTTGAAGCAGAACGCAGTCTTGCGAATTTTCTTCTCCCAGCAATACATGCTCTATTCTCACCCTGAGGGGATGACATATTGCTTCTGTGATTTTGCTTAATGTCTGCTGAACAAGTACATCTGAAATAAAGGTGAGCATTGGCTGAAGACTGATGTAAAAACCATTTTATTTAATTTCCGTTAATTTTTTGTAAACGGTTTTGTCACACGCGTTACGTTTAACCGTTTTTTAATGAGGAATTACATTTATTCATTCATAAAAGAGCCTTAATTACAATCTATGACTACTTCAAATTGCATTACAATCTCAAAAAAAAATTTTAATAAACAGATTATCATTGCATTCAATTTTTTATGAATTGCTTTTTCTCTTTACAAATTTACTTTTTAAACTTTAGAAAAAATTGACTGACCTGAATTATCACAGCTGCTGAACAAAAAATTTAAATATTCAATCTCAGAGGGAAGGGCCTGATGCAGCCATGCCAACATGTCTCCCACATAACGCCTGGGCTCAGTCACCTGAAGTTCTATGGGACGACCACCTGATGTCAGAGCATCAATGAATTGTCTGACCAAAACTATACTTCTGTTTGCTGATAGTTCTTCTAAAACTTGCCTGCAATCACTCAAACTAGTTTAATCTTCATCAGAGACTAAATAAGAACAGGAGAATTAAAAAATACCCACTCGAATAAATTTTCCTTTTGTTGGAGTTTAGCCATAGTCTGAGGTAACAGGCTATTGAGGATTACTGAATCAGGTGTGCTGCATCTGCCCCTCACCCACCTAAACAATCTTTCCATTCCTGTGTCCTAAACAACAATGAATTCAGTAAATAATATAAAAGATTTCAAGGGTGCAAACATTGTACCTGGTAAACTATCATCTGCTCCAGGATGTCCTGAGCCAAGTTATGGCTCCCCATTTGTAACAAAAGTCTGGTGTCTTTGATTATGTTTTCTACCTTTTTTAACACTTGAAAAGTTTCTGAGGTCACTTCTGTGCTCCTCAAAGCAGTGAGTTCTGATGAATTGAGCTGAAATCTGAAAAACTGCATTAATACTAAAACTATGGAATTAAAATAAAACATAAATTTAAAATTTTCTTTTTTGGAATGTAATAAAATGAAGATTTTGATTCTAAAGATTAAAAATAATATGGAAATTGATAGACTATTGGAACTTACTTTGCTATAACTGCAGAAATAATGCTTTTTTTAATGGAAACATCTTTAATATCTTTTTGAATAACCATTGTCTTTTCTATTAAAGTTTTTGTCTTTTGCTTTGTCAAACTTAAACTGATTTTCATATCTTGCAGAGCAGAATTCATTTCATTTATACCTGGAATAAGGGCATTAACATTTTAATATTTATAATTCCATCCCAAAAACCATATACAAATTAAAGCACAATTATTTTGCTTGGAAATAAAAAATTTCCTGAAGAACAAAAAAGGTAAACAATTCACCTTTGGTAACTTTACCAAAACTGGTTCTCATATTTCTAAATGAAGTCAAAAAATCCTTATTAATTTGAATTGTTCTTTCTTCAATTAAACTTTTTAAATTTCTCCTACTTTCTGGGGTGTTTTCGTGTAAGAACATTGACAGTTCTGTCAAACCTTCCACAATATCCTGAAACAAAATGAATGGCATCAACATGTAAGAATTGCTCTCGAGGTTGTTAAATTGCAATAATTAGGAAAAAAAGTTCAAACCTTATCATTCTCCACTCGTAAGTCGAATAATTCCGACATACGTTTGGAGAATATACTTCCGATGACATTTTTCTCAATCATTTTCGAATTAAAAAATGATTTCAAACGAAAGCAAAGCCCCTAAAATCTCCAGTGTTTTTTAAACAGCTCGCTCATCCATACGAATATTTAACTTCTCATTCGCACTTATAAAAATAAAACTTTAAAATACTTTTATGTGAACTTTTGATACATCGCCGTCAGTCGACAAATTAACCATAGACATTGACATACTTTGTATGACTGCAGTTTACTCCGGAGATCACAAATATCTTTAAAATTAAGCGGTGAAGTTCATTTCCAATGCATTTAAAAATTCAGATTAAATTTAAAATTAAATTAAAAACCAAGTAGAATTAGTTTATTGTAACTGAAATAGTAATGTGCCGTTTGTAAGTTGTCAATGGTCCCAACTTTAGTTCAAAATATCCATTGCCTAATGGCGGTCTGCCTCTATGGTAAATATCAAGTGGCACCCGTGGAAGAGAATTCTCTTGGAAGTCAATTGTGAGGTAATTTTATCCGAAATCATCTTCATTGCTGTGACCTAATTGCTCTCACTGATCCAGAAAAAACCTTTTACCTTTCATTAAGTTTGTATTAGATCCATATTTGTTTGAATCAGTCCATTTTTAAAAATTTTAAAATGCATGGCCGATATGTTTACTATTAACATATATTGTTATATGAGTTTTTTTAATTTTTCTGAACTTCCGCTTTTGCTTTTGATTAGAAATTTTTAAAATTTTAGTAAAGTAATGGAAATTTCGGTATTGTGTCTTCCCGCACCGGTTGATTGTCACTTTAAAGTTAATATGGAGTTGTGGCTTTTTAGGCTTCAGAATGAAGTTCAACAAATTTGTGCCCCACTCGAGGAGGAAGAACCGGAAACGTCACTTCACCGCTCCGTCTCACATCAGAAGACGGCTCATGTCAGCCCCGTTGTCCAAAGAACTCAGGCAGAAATATAATGTTAAGTCAATGCCTGTCAGAAAAGATGACGAGGTTCAGGTGAGTTTTGCAATCGTGATACCATTAATTTGCCATTGGGATTCGTTGTTTGGCTGCTCTTTATGATGAGACTTTAATTCATTCCCAGATTGAAGCAACAGGGATTTCTGTTTGAGGTCCTTGCTTGAAATCATGGCGAGACTTCTGGACTGAGAAAGGCAGTTTGAGCTAATCCTGACTGCTTTCCCCTCAATAAAACTCTCTCTCAGTAGTGACTAATTTCATGTTTATTTCAGGTTGTTAGAGGTCATTATAAAGGGCAACAGCTAGGAAAAATAATTCAAGTTTATCGTAAGAAATTTGTAATTTACATCGAAAGAATTCAGAGAGAAAAAGCCAATGGAGCAACAGTTTATGTTGGAATCCATCCCTCTAAGGTATTACATTTAGATTTTGAAATTTTTGATGCATCACATGCTTGGAAAATTATTTAAATATTTCACATGATTTTATTTTAAACATTATTAAAAAAAACACAAATGAACATTATGAATTAACTTTATAATTAAACATACTTCAATTTAATATTGAATATTTTCTTATAATAAGGATCTCTTGGACTTTTTTTACAAGACATTAATGCATACAATTACATTAAGTATTATATGTTTAATTTTCAGGTGGTTATTGTTAAGTTAAAAATGGACAAAGACAGAAAGAAAATTATCGAACGAAGGGCGAAAGGAAGATTAGCAGCATTGGGCAAAGACAAGGGAAAATACACAGAAGAAACAACTGCTATGGAGACCTCTTAAAAAAATATATTATTAATACCAGACAAAAAAATGTGATTTTTGTACATAACCTCTCCCAATATTCCTCATTCTTTGTTTTAAATAATTATTACCCAACAGGCCATAACATGTCAAAAATCAAATGGTCATAAACCATCAAAAAGCACTGTTATGTGACTGTATGTGACTTAGATGAATTGTCACAGAATCCTCAATCAGTATTCTCAAAGAAATGATTGAGGTAGCAGTGTTTGTGTTCTTATTTTGGGCTTTGTCACCCACAGAGAGCTCTCAAGAAAGCTCTGTGGACTCGGGGACTTTTCTCGAGAAAAAGAAACGATCCACTCCCAGGGGATATTATGGATATCCTTTCTTGTAAGTGAGCAGTTTTCTTTTGGTTGTGTTGTCAATGATCTTCAAAATTCGTTATTTATTATTTCAGGCCCTATGTGGAGCCTCTGACTATTCTCGCTGGTCTGGCATTTTTAGCATATATAATTCAAACATTTCATGCGTTGTATCACCAACATCACGGCTTGGGAGGAGGACTTTTAAATAATGTCTTGCCTAACTTACCAAAAAGTGAACATTCTCTCGATAGAAGAAACAATCAGAGAGAAGTTATTGATTAATATCTTTCTTTGATATACTGACCATATTTTGTGAGAGACAAACTGAAAGAGTTAGCGCGAAATCTATTAAATTCTCGAAATCTCTCAGATTAAAACAAAGTGGGAACAGATCTCTTGTAAATAAAAAGTTGGAAAAAAAACCGGTCCGGAGCTCTGCTGTCGCCTTTGAAATAGTTTTCTGATAAAAATGAACAAAGTTTTTCCTGTACTATTAAATGTACCAAAATGTCTCAGATTAAAAGGAGCAAGCCCATATGAATTATATTTCAAAAGTTAAATTCATTAAGATTTCGATATATCGAAAAAATCGATTTCTCGTATTAGGGCCGTTGAGGATTTTCGATATACCTAATGGAACAAAATTATACACCTGAAAAAACAGTAATTTATGCAATAAAATGTGAGTATTTTATTTATAAATATATTTTTTTATGTGCAAATATTAATAAAACTGTTTAAAAACAATACACAAAAGAGGTTTATTTTTTTAGATTTTAATGCTGCAAAAATTAAACATTGCATTGGTCACAAGCAAATCATCATTTACATTGTTTTTTCTCTGCAAATCAAGAGTTTAGTGCAATCACCTTTTTTTTTTATTTTTGATAACCCAGAAAAATGTATTTAGCATTCCCAGCCCCTTTGAGGGAGGAAGCTGGGGTATGTGGGACTCAGACTGAAGGTCCACTACCCACTAAAAAACTGGGGAGAGACACTACGAGGGGCCCCACGGCCTCGTCCAGAGTGGACGATTTCATTGGGGTGATCCCTCGGGCGCCCACACTGGACCGGAAACAAAGAAAAAAGGTGTCCGGCAAAGATGGTTCTCACCCCATCCGCCGAACAAAAAATTGAGGAGAGGCCCTCACCAACTCCTCCTCTACCTCAACTTTATCTTATCTCCAGAGTTTGGTCTCAGTGAAGGCATTTATAATTATAGTACATACAGTATAATCTGGACCAGGGATGGCGAACCTGTTTTCATGTCAAAAGATCCTTTTTAAATAAGAGATAACGTTATTAAAACTTCATTCGAAATGTTAGCGCAATGAAACTTTAAGTCAAACTTAGAATATTTTAATAATAAAATGTATAATTTTACTTTTCTAACCAACATACTAAAATATAGTAAGTATTCAGTATTATAAATTTATGTCATAAATTATTATTAAGTTTGTTTTTTTTGAAAATATATAGTAAATAAAATATAAAAAAAATAATGTATAAATAATAAAAAATGTAATGAATAATAAAAATTACAATAAATAAATAGGAAGTATTTATTATATGTATTTAATAATATATACTATTAATTGTTATATATGTATAATAAATTTAATAGAAAGAAAATGAAATGATTAGTGATTAGCCTTCGAGCACATAAATATATTGTGTTATTATAAATATAATAAAAAAATAAGAAGAAATATAATATAAAAAATATAAGAAAATAAATAATAAATAATTACAGAAAAAAAATAAATGAAATTGTTATACTAAGAAAGGCAAACTAAAAAAAATGAGTCACCCTTTTACGAAGCATCTTCACCCCCTAGTCATCTTTCATTTCTATCAAATAAAATTACCTATAAAATATATAATTTAATTTTCGTGCGCGCCATCAACATTATCAAACGTGCCATTGTTTCGCCATCCCTGTTTTGGACGACCACTCTCACATTTTTTACAAAAAAGGTAAACAATAAAATTGAAGTTTTGCTCTCCCATCTAAGAAAAATATACATATACATGATAACATTACAGCGGAGCCCCGAACAACGAACTCCCTTAAAATAAACGCATGGACAAAAATGCGATCATGTCCTTTGAAAAAATTCAAAAAAAAATTTGGGGTGTGTTCCTCCTCATCCTCCTCCATCTCACCTCCTCAAGATGTACTAACATCATCTCTCGCTCTGGCGAGTGCTTCTTATGTTAATCCCTCACGTAACGGATTAATCGATTTCATACAGAAGTATATGGAAAATCGCGTTTCATACAACGAATGACCCTTAGAACGAACGCAGTTCGGGGTTCCACTGCTTAACATCTGGAACATTTATACATGTCGTGTGCAGCATAATATTCTAACATCTAGAACAGTGGTTCCCAAACTCTTTGATACTAACGCCTCTTTTTAGAAAAAAAATCGGTAAATGCCCCCATTTTGGGAACCACTGTTCTATAACATACATCTATACATTATATATACATTATAACATAACATCTATAAGACATACATTATAACATTTAACATACATCTTGGCTATGAATATTAAACAAATATAAGACGAAGAATCATGATTCTTCACAGTACAAAATAATTAATATAAGTATGTAAATCATAAATAGAATTTTAAAAAAAAAACGAGCGGTAACTTTCGGTTTTCAGTTTAACATTCGCTTACTTACCTTATATATGAGCCATTGAGGGACTCACTCATGACGACGCAGACAATGTCAATTTAGAAAAAACAGGAAGTTCACCAAAGCAAAGCAAAACATTTCAAACAAATAAAGCAAAAAATTTTCCGAGAATACAAACTCGTAGATTTCCACATACAATGATACAATACTCATTACGTAGAATACGTATACATCATTGTATTTTAAGCATTTTTTTAATTATTGTAAATTGAAATGAGTGAAACAAAAAATTCAAAATAATCTGATATATCATCAAAGGGATCCCTTTGAGGAGTCATACAAAAGGCAGTAATATGTGGCGTAAATATAAATATATAAAAAAATAAAAAATAAAATAAAAAGGAACAAACTCACCCATTTTCGCTGATTTTCACGGTGGACTTCCCTTCGCTGATTTCCATACCGGAGTGCCGCTGCATTCACCTGAAAATTTCGGCCAAAAAATTTAAAGTATCTATAAATATATCACACTAATAATTTACAATAATAATAATACTAATAATAATAATAATTCATTTAATTCAGTAAAAGAGGTTTAGGGCCCGCCAACATAAAATAAAATCACCCTTTTGGGTTCTCAAATGGCCATTTTGTAAAAACCAAGTGAAACAACTAAAAAGGTAAACTAAATAAATACACTCACCTTTTGCAATGCAACTCCACGACGAATCTTCCTTTGCTGATTCCATCTACTAATATTTCAATTATTATAGTTAGTAATACATACTATTGTAGTTAGTAAAACATTGGTGTCCCACTGAGGGGCTTCACCTAAAAAATAAACTAAAATATTGGTGTCCCACTGGGGGGGCTTCACCCAAAATATATAGAATAAAATACTGGTGTCCCACTGGGGGCTTCACCCAAATCCTAATATATAAAATATAATACTGGTGTCCCACTGGGGGGCTTCACCCAAATCCTAATGTATAATATAAAATACTGGTGTCCCACTGGGGGGCTTCACCCAAAATATATAGAATAAAATACTGGTGTCCCACTGGGGGCTTCACCCAAATCCTAATATATAAAATATAATACTGGTGTCCCACTGGGGGGCTTCACCCAAATCCTAATGTATAATATAAAATACTGGTGTCCCACTGGGGGGCTTCACCCAAATAATTTGAAAAAAATCATTAATTCTTAATTATGAAAGTAATGATAAATAATAATATTGTAAAAAACTCATCCTTTTATGAAGAACATCCTGGTTATCTCCGCTGGTTCCATGTTTTTGCAGCCGTTAGCATAATCCACGTTCTTTTGTACCTGAAAACAAAGAGAACAAAATTTTAGTATTGCTGAAAATTATGCTCCCATGAAATGAATTTTTTGAGAATACGACAAAAAAGTAAACTAAATTACTAAAATTCACTCACCCTTTTGCAAAGCATTTCCAGGTCCAGTCTTCCCTCGCTGGTGCATTCCAGTAACTTTCCAAAACATAATTCTGGCCGATTGCAGTTTTGTAGAACATTGGTGACACGTTGTACAGCATTATTTCAAAACTTTCATTTTCAAAAAAAATACTGGTGTCCCACTGGGGGGCTTCACCCAAATCCTAATATATAAAATATAATACTGGTGTCCCACTGGGGGGCTTCACCCAAATCCTAATATATAGAATATAATACTGGTGTCCCACTGGGGGGCTTCACCCAAAATCTAATATATAAAATATAATACTGGTGTCCCACTGGGGGGCTTCACCCAAAACCTAATATATAAAATATAATACTGGTGTCCCACTGGGGGGCTTCACCCAAAACCTAATATATAATAAAAGAAAGGTCTCGCGCTGAAGGAGCTCAGTCAAAATATGCAGAACAAAATATTGGTATCTCAATGAGGTCCTAACTAATATCATATGATACATAATATTGCTGTTCCAGTACCAGTTGTCATCCAAATTCAATATTACAAAAAATACAGATTCCAACTAAGGCAACTAACAAAATATATTTATTAAAACATGAGGCCTTATAGAAAATTAAATTTTTATTACTCTCTTTTATTAATCCCAACACCAAATCGCATAAACGCATATTGCCCGAAGGCATCCCAACACCAATTGCCCGAAGGCAGTCCCCAAACATATAATTGCCCGAAGGCAATCGCATGAACGCATTTTGCCCGAAGGCATCCCAACACCAAACTGCCCGAAGGCAGTTCCCACACATATAATTGCCCGAAGGCAATCCCAGCACCAATTGCCCGAAGGCAATCCCCACACATATAATTGCCCGAAGGCAAACCCAGCACCAATTGCCCGAAGGCAATCCCCACACATATAATTGCCCGAAGGCAAACCCAGCACCAATTGCCCGAAGGCAATCCCCAAACATATATATGCCCGAAGGCAATCGCATAAACGCATTTTGCCCGGAGGCACCCAACACCAAATTGCCCGAAGGCAATCGCATAAACGCATATTGCCCGAAGGCATCCCAACACCAATTGCCCGAAGGCAGTCCCCAAACATATAATTGCCCGAAGGCAATCGCATAAACGCATTTTGCCCGAAGGCATCCCAACACCAATTGCCCGAAGGCAGTCCCCAAACATATAATTGCCCGAAGGCAATCCCAGCACCAATTGCCCGAAGGCAATCCCAGCACCAATTGCCCGAAGGCAATCCCCACACATATATTTGCCCGAAGGCAATCCCCACACATATATTTGCCCGAAGGCAATCCCAGCACCAATTTGCCCGAAGGCAATCCCCACACATATAATTGCCCGAAGGCAATCGCACGAACGCATGTTGCCCGAAGGCACCCAACACCATCGCATAAACGCAGTCTTTGTATTATAAACTTAATATATTATAAATGTAAATTATTTTAATATAGGCGTTTGAAATTGTAAAAACAAATACAAACCCCCTTGGGGGTTAGCCTAAAACACATGGAATAATTTATTGGTGAAAATTGGGCGTAATCATTATTATAAAATATTTGCTCCTCAGAGAAAGACCTTTCCTTAACACGTACAATAACATACTGGTGTCCCACTGGGGGGCATCACCCAAAAATATAAACTATAATATTGGTGTCCCACTGGGAGGCATCACCCAAAACATATAAATTAAAATACTAAAATGTACAGAATAAAATACTGGTGTCCCACTGGGGGGCTTCACCCAAAATATATAATTTGAAATACTAAAATATATAAAATAATATACTGGTGTCCCACTGGGGGGCTTCACCCAAAACATATAAATTAAATATTAAAATATATAGAATAAAATACTGGTGTCCCACTGGGGGGCTTCACCCAAAATATATAATTTGAAATACTAAAATATATAAAATAATATACTGGTGTCCCACTGGGGGGCTTCACCCAAAATACATAAACTAAAATATTGGTGTCCCACTGGGGGGCTTCACCCAAAATACATAAACTAAAATATTGGTGTCCCACTGGGGGGCATCACCCGAATAATTTTAAAAAAATAATCATAGTGTGACATGCCTGAACTTAATTCTGATGACAACGATAAATATTAATATTGTAAGGAAACTCACCCTTTTTGGTTGAATTCAACCCGCTGGATAGTTCATCGGTGGTCTTATGTATTTGCAGTCGTTGCCGTAATTCACGTTCTCTTGTACCTGAAAACTATGGCAACGAAATTTGAGTATTTCCGAATTTTTACTCCCGAAAATATTATTTTTTGCATAATTTCCGTATAGGACCTCCTGCCCAAAAAAATTAAATTCAGACGTTACCGAATACTTTTATTGAATTAATCATGTAATAACCCGTGGGTGTTATAAAATAATAGAACGGTACTAATCAGTATAAGCTATATTTCCTAATAATATCGATCTCACTATAAAGCACCCTGAAAGTCCACGAACATCAGCCCGCCCCGGGAGCTCAAGTCATAATGATGGTTGCGCAGTCTCCTCCCTCGGCGCTCCGGTGCCAGGAGCCGCCATACAATGTTGCCGTCTCACCTAATCCATTGTCATTATTTAGCCACTATCATCATATATATATTACTATGATTATTATTATTATTACGTATATATTATTTTTATTATTACCATCGATAACGACGAATTTTGGATTTACAAATACAATAAACAGTACTTACTCTGTACAGTATCCAAATACAGAGTGTATCCACATAGTGTATCCACATAGTGTATCCGCATAGTGTATCCTCATGGTGTATCACTGACACTAACACTCTTAACACATTTCACTCACGTAAAACTATGCTTGAGTAACCCCGAAACCATTTACAGAATATTTTAAATTAGTAATTTGTATAAGGAATGAATTTACAATAGGAATAGTGAAAGGAATATAAATGTGGTTAAAAAAATATTCATAAATAATAAGAGAATTAATATAATAATTAAGAAAATAATAAATCAAAAATTATTAACAATAAATGAGTAATAAATACGCCAGAAATAAATAAGTGTAATTGAAAAGTAATTATTAATAAAAATATATTACCCATAAAAGTATAACTTATAAAAGTAATAGATATACTATTTTAATTATTAAATAAAAGAAAATAATAAATAAAGTACACAAGTTAAAAAGTATTAATATAAAATTAACTGAAAGTAAGTTAAAGTAAAATTAAAAATAAAATGCAAAAGGAATTATAATGAAAAATATAAGCTTTTTCTATAAAATTATTCTCACGATTCACAAGTTAATTACAATAAATTAATCATTATACGGCCAAAGATAAACACCGGTTAATACAATATTAATTATAATAACTTCACTTCATGACACCCTCACACGAAGAAATTCCGAACAGAACTGACTGAAAACTTTGGCAGCAGTGATTTATATACCCTCATGTGAGGGAAACGGGGAAAAATGGCGCAGGGTATAGATGGCGTTTTTTTGATGACGAAAGCAGAGAAAATATGGCCGTTGTTTTGATGATAATAAAAGAGAATAATAGTCTGCTAGTGATTTTTTAAATCGAAATTAAATAAAGTTGGTCCAATTAAGTTTGCTCCAATTAGCACCTCAATCCTCATAAAGTATCCTTCTAAAATTTCATTAATAAAATACCGTATCCCCCCACGCAAAAATTTAAAAAAGTGAAATACATTTTGTTAGGCAACCATGACAAAGAGGTATAAGAATTACAACGAACACCTGTTTCTCACATTTATAAAAATGCATTATGAATATGCAGAAAACAACACATTTCCTTTAATTGTATTCTCATCCAAAAAATAAAACTCTCTCAGAATGAAACAAAATATAATCGATTGATACTTTATAAAGTAGAGAAACGGAAAAACCACTCCTGAGCCGTTGCACTAAAAACTCGGCCAGCTGCGCTTCATAGGAAATAATAATCAACATTACATTTTCAACCCGATTACCTTTAATTATAATAAGTTAAAAACACTTCACTCAACATAAATCTCACATTTTCTCACATTCAAAAAACAAAAATCTAATTCTTCATTGGAAAACCACACAAATTCTCAATTGTTTTATAAAAACAACGGCAACGGTTAATATAAAATGGCAACGCTGTATTCTCATCTCAGCCTTACGCTCCTCCTCCTCCTCCTCTCAAGGATGACGTCGCCAGACCGAAGTCAACTTGTTTACATTTTCATTTCCGGCCTTTACATTGACGAATACAGAAATCCCAATGGTTGACCGCACTCACCCAATTAATTTATTAATTATAAAAAAAAATTTGCGATTCTGATTTACCTAAACACTGTAATTTATTTTAATATTCACGCCGTTGTTTCAAGTTATTCGTAAAACTAACTTTTTCAAACTTTTTCAAACTTTTTTCTGTACTCCCAAATGTACCAAAAATCGAAATGTCTCAGAATAAAACAAAAGTACACATAGATCTATTCTTTAGGATGTAGAGAAACGGAAAAAACCCCTCCTGAGCTCAGAGGACGCCGTTGTTTCAAGTTATTCCTAAAACTAACTTTTTCAAACTTTTTCAAACTTTTTTCTGTACTCCCAAATGTACCAAAAATCGAAATGTGATTAATTAAAACAAAAGTACACATAGATCTATTCTTTAGGATGTAGAGAAACGGAAAAAACCTCTCCTGAGCTCAGGTGACGCCGTTGTTTAGAGTTATTCGTAAAACTAACTTTTTCAAACTTTTTCAAACTTTTTTCTGTACTCCCAAATGTACCAAAAATCGAAATGTCTCAGAATAAAACAAAATACACATAGATCTATTCTTTAGGATGTAGAGAAACGGAAAAAACCCCTCCTGAGCTCAGAGGACGCCGTTGTTTCAAGTTATTCGTAAAACTAACTTTTTCAAACTTTTTCAAACTTTTTTCTGTACTCCCAAATGTACCAAAAATCGAAATGTGATTAATTAAAACAAAATACACATAGATGTATTCTTTAGGATGTAGAGAAACGGAAAAAACCTCTCCTGAGCTCAGGTGACGCCGTTGATTCAAGTTATTCCTAAAACTAACTTTTTCAAACTTTTTCAAACTTTTTTCTGTACTCCCAAATGTACCAAAAATCGAAGTGTCTCAGAATAAAACAAAATACACATAGATCTATTCTTTAGGATGTAGAGAAACGGAAAAAACCCCTCCTGAGCTCAGGTGACGCCGTTGATTCAAGTTATTCCTAAAACTAACTTTTTCAAACTTTTTCAAACTTTTTTCTGTACTCCCAAATGTACCAAAAATCGAAGTGTCTCAGAATAAAACAAAATACACATAGATCTATTCTTTAGGATGTAGAGAAACGGAAAAAACCCCTCCTGAGCTCAGAGGACGCCGTTGATTCAAGTTATTCCTAAAACTAACTTTTTCAAACTTTTTCAAACTTTTTTCTGTACTCCCAAATGTACCAAAAATCGAAATGTGATTAATTAAAACAAAATACACATAGATCTATTCTTTAGGATGTAGAGAAACGGAAAAAACCTCTCCTGAGCTCAGGTGACGCCGTTGTTTAGAGTTATTCGTAAAACTAACATTTTCAAACATTTTCAAACTTTTTTCTGTACTCCCAAATGTACCAAAAATCGAAATGTGATTAATTAAACAAAATACACATAGATCTATTCTTTAGGATGTAGAGAAACGGAAAAAACCTCTCCTGAGCTCAGGTGACGCCGTTGTTTAGAGTTATTCGTAAAACTAACTTTTTCAAACTTTTTCAAACTTTTTTCTGTACTCCCAAATGTACCAAAAAACGAAATCCCCCAGAATAAAACAAAATACACATAGATCTATTCTTTAGGATGTAGAGAAACGGAAAAAACCTCTCCTGAGCTCAGGTGACGCCGTTGTTTAGAGTTATTCGTAAAACTAACTTTTTCAAACTTTTTCAAACTTTTTTCTGTACTCCCAAATGTACCAAAAATCGAAATGTGATTAATTAAAACAAAATACACATAGATCTATTCTTTAGGATGTAGAGAAACGGAAAAAACCCCTCCTGAGCTCAGAGGACGCCGTTGATTCAAGTTATTCCTAAAACTAACTTTTTCAAACTTTTTCAAACTTTTTTCTGTACTCCCAAATGTACCAAAAATCGAAATCCTTCAGAATAAAACAAAATACACATAGATCTATTCTTTAGGATGTAGAGAAACGGAAAAAACCTCTCCTGAGCTCAGGTGACGCCGTTGATTCAAGTTATTCCTAAAACTAACTTTTTCAAACTTTTTCAAACTTTTTTCTGTACTCCCAAATGTACCAAAAATCGAAGTCTCTCAGAATAAAACAAAATACACATAGATCTATTCTTTAGGATGTAGAGAAACGGAAAAAACCTCTCCTGAGCCTCAGGTGACGCCGTTGTTTAGAGTTATTCGTAAAACTAACTTTTTCAAACTTTTTCAAACTTTTTTCTGTACTCCCAAATGTACCAAAAATCGAAATCTGATTAATTAAAACAAAATACACATAGATGTATTCTTTAGGATGTAGAGAAACGGAAAAAACCTCTCCTGAGCTCAGGTGACGCCGTTGTTTAGAGTTATTCCTAAAACTAACTTTTTCAAACTTTTTCAAACTTTTTTCTGTACTCCCAAATGTACCAAAAATCGAAATCTCTCAGAATAAAACAAAATACACATAGATCGTATTCTTTAGGAAGTAGAGAAACGGAAAAAACCCCTCCTGAGCTCAGAGGACGCCGTTGTTTCAAGTTATTCGTAAAACTAACTTTTTCAAACTTTTTCAATCTTTTTTCTGTACTCCCAAATGTACCAAAAATCGAAATGTGATTAATTAAAACAAAATACACATAGATGTATTCTTTAGGATGTAGAGAAACGGAAAAAACCTCTCCTGAGCTCAGGTGACGCCGTTGTTTAGAGTTATTCCTAAAACTAACTTTTTCAAACTTTTTCAAACTTTTTTCTGTACTCCCAAATGTACCAAAAATCGAAATCTCTCAGAATAAAACAAAATACACATAGATCTATTCTTTAGGAAGTAGAGAAACGGAAAAAACCCCTCCTGAGCTCAGAGGACGCCGTTGTTTCAAGTTATTCGTAAAACTAACTTTTTCAAACTTTTTCAATCTTTTTTCTGTACTCCCAAATGTACCAAAAATCGAAATGTGATTAATTAAAACAAAATACACATAGATCTATTCTTTAGGATGTAGAGAAACGGAAAAAACCTCTCCTGAGCTCAGGTGACGCCGTTGTTTCAGAGTTATTCGTAAAACTAACTTTTTCAAACTTTTTCAAACTTTTTTCTGTACTCCCAAATGTACCAAAAATCGAAATGTGATTAATTAAACAAAATACACATAGATCTATTCTTTAGGATGTAGAGAAACGGAAAAAACCTCTCCTGAGCTCAGGTGACGCCGTTGTTTAGAGTTATTCGTAAAACTAACTTTTTCAAACATTTTCAAACTTTTTTCTGTACTCCCAAATGTACCAAAAATCGAAATGTCTCAGAATAAAACAAAGTACACATAGATCTATTCTTTAGGATGTAGAGAAACGGAAAAAACCTCTCCTGAGCTCAGGTGACGCCGTTGTTTAGAGTTATTCGTAAAACTAACTTTTTCAAACTTTTTCAAACTTTTTTCTGTACTCCCAAATGTACCAAAAATCGAAATGTGATTAATTAAAACAAAATACACATAGATGTATTCTTTAGGATGTAGAGAAACGGAAAAAACCTCTCCTGAGCTCAGGTGACGCCGTTGTTTAGAGTTATTCCTAAAACTAACTTTTTCAAACTTTTTCAAACTTTTTTCTGTACTCCCAAATGTACCAAAAATCGAAATCTCTCAGAATAAAACAAAATACACATAGATCGTATTCTTTAGGATGTAGAGAAACGGAAAAAACCCCTCCTGAGCTCAGAGGACGCCGTTGTTTCAAGTTATTCGTAAAACTAACTTTTTCAAACTTTTTCAATCTTTTTTCTGTACTCCCAAATGTACCAAAAATCGAAATGTCTCAGAATAAAACAAAATACACATAGATCTATTCTTTCGGATGTAGAGAAACGGAAAAAACCTCTCCTGAGCTCAGGTGACGCCGTTGTTTAGAGTTATTCCTAAAACTAACTTTTTCAAACTTTTTCAAACTTTTTTCTGTACTCCCAAATGTACCAAAAATCGAAATGTGATTAATTAAAACAAAATACACATAGATCTATTCTTTAGGATGTAGAGAAACGGAAAAAACCTCTCCTGAGCTCAGAGGACCCCGTTGTTTACTTTTTTCAAACATGAAAACTTTGCAAAACTTCATTCGTTCCTATATAATAACGTTCTAAGGTTAAACACAGGTGTGGGACAATGTTTATACTTCTACTATTTATGCTGGCAATACTATACTTTCATACCTTTTTAATGATTTGATTGATATCTGTTTATTGTAAGAAATAAATATTTTGAATTGAAATTTAATTGCTTTATTTTCTCTGATTAATTCCATATTTTATTAATTAACTATTTAATTATTTTCCATTACTTTCATATGAAGGTTTTCTTTTAGTTCAGGCAAAAAATAGACATACTCGAACCGAATACACAAACTGAATATCAAATACCTACCGAATATTCGGCGCATCCCTAGCAAATACAAAATCCAAAATTTGTCCTCCAACTTTATCCAGGTTATATCAGGATTATCTAGAAATGACCGTTGCACTAAAAACTCGGCCAGCTGCGCTTCATAGGAAATAATAATCAACATTACATTTTCAACCCGATTACCTTTAATTATAATAAGTTAAAAACACTTCACTCAACATAAATCTCACATTTTCTCACATTCAAAAAACAAAAATCTAATTCTTCATTGGAAAACCACACAAATTCTCAATTGTTTTATAAAAACAACGGCAACGGTTAATATAAAATGGCAACGCTGTATTCTCATCTCAGCCTTACGCTCCTCCTCCTCCTCCTCTCAAGGATGACGTCGCCAGACCGAAGTCAACTTGTTTACATTTTCATTTCCGGCCTTTACATTGACGAATACAGAAATCCCAATGGTTGACCGCACTCACCCAATTAATTTATTAATTATAAAAAAAAATTTGCGATTCTGATTTACCTAAACACTGTAATTTATTTTAATATTCACGCCGTTGTTTCAAGTTATTCGTAAAACTAACTTTTTCAAACTTTTTCAATCTTTTTTCTGTACTCCCAAATGTACCAAAAATCGAAATGTCTCAGAATAAAACAAAGTACACATAGATCTATTCTTTAGGATGTAGAGAAACGGAAAAAACCCGTCGGAACCTCAGCTGACGCCGTTGATTCAAGTTATTCGTAAAACTAACTTTTTCAAACTTTTTCAAACTTTTTTCTGTACTCCCAAATGTACCAAAAATCGAAATCCCCCAGAATAAAACAAAATACACATAGAACTATTCTATAGGATGTAGAGAAACGGAAAAAACCTCTCCTGAGCTCAGGTGACGCCGTTGATTCAAGTTATTCGTAAAACTAACTTTTTCAAACTTTTTCAAACTTTTTTCTGTACTCCCAAATGTACCAAAAATCGAAATCCCCCAGAATAAAACAAAATACACATAGATCTATTCTTTAGGATGTAGAGAAACGGAAAAAACCTCTCCTGAGCTCAGGTGACGCCGTTGTTTAGAGTTATTCGTAAAACTAACTTTTTCAAACTTTTTCAAACTTGTTTCTGTACTCCCAAATGTACCAAAAATCGAAATCCCCCAGAATAAAACAAAATACACATAGATCTATTCTTTAGGATGTAGAGAAACGGAAAAAACCTCTCCTGAGCTCACGTGACGCCGTTGTTTAGAGTTATTCGTAAAACTAACTTTTTCAAACTTTTTCAAACTTTTTTCTGTACTCCCAAAAATTCCAAAAATCGAAATCCCCCAGAATAAAACAAAATACACATAGATCTATTCTTTAGGATGTAGAGAAACGGAAAAAACCTCTCCTGAGCTCAGGTGACGCCGTTGATTCAAGTTATTCCTAAAACTAACTTTTTCAAACTTTTTCAAACTTTTTTCTGTACTCCCAAATGTACCAAAAATCGAAATCTCCCAGAATAAAACAAAATACACATAGATCTATTCTTTAGGATGTAGAGAAACGGAAAAAACCTCTCCTGAGCTCAGGTGACGCCGTTGTTTAGAGTTATTCGTAAAACTAACTTTTTCAAACTTTTTCAAACTTTTTTCTGTACTCCCAAATGTACCAAAAATCGAAATGTCTCAGAATAAAACAAAGTACACATAGATCTATTCGTTAGGATGTAGAGAAACGGAAAAAACCCCTCCTGAGCTCAGAGGACGCCGTTGATTCAAGTTATTCCTAAAACTAACTTTTTCAAACTTTTTCAAACTTTTTTCTGTACTCCCAAATGTACCAAAAATCGAAATCCTTCAGAATAAAACAAAATACACATAGATCTATTCTTTAGGATGTAGAGAAACGGAAAAAACCTCTCCTGAGCTCAGGTGACGCCGTTGATTCAAGTTATTCCTAAAACTAACTTTTTCAAACTTTTTCAAACTTTTTTCTGTACTCCCAAATGTACCAAAAATCGAAGTGTCTCAGAATAAAACAAAATACACATATATCTATTCTTTAGGATGTAGAGAAACGGAAAAAACCTCTCCTGAGCTCAGGTGACGCCGTTGTTTAGAGTTATTCGTAAAACTAACTTTTTCAAACTTTTTCAAACTTTTTTCTGTACTCCCAAATGTACCAAAAATCGAAATGTGATTAATTAAAACAAAATACACATAGATCTATTCTTTAGGATGTAGAGAAACGGAAAAAACCTCTCCTGAGCTCAGAGGACCCCGTTGTTTACTTTTTTCAAACATGAAAACTTTGCAAAACTTCATTCGTTCCTATATAATAACGTTCTAAGGTTAAACACAGGTGTGGGACAATGTTTATACTTCTACTATTTATGCTGGCAATACTATACTTTCATACCTTTTTAATGATTTGATTGATATCTGTTTATTGTAAGAAATAAATATTTTGAATTGAAATTTAATTGCTTTATTTTCTCTGATTAATTCCATATTTTATTAATTAACTATTTAATTATTTTCCATTACTTTCATATGAAGGTTTTCTTTTAGTTCAGGCAAAAAATAGACATACTCGAACCGAATACACAAACTGAATATCAAATACCTACCGAATATTCGGCGCATCCCTAGCAAATACAAAATCCAAAATTTGTCCTCCAACTTTATCCAGGTTATATCAGGATTATCTAGAAATGACCGTTGCACTAAAAACTCGGCCAGCTGCGCTTCATAGGAAATAATAATCAACATTACATTTTCAACCCGATTACCTTTAATTATAATAAGTTAAAAACACTTCACTCAACATAAATCTCACATTTTCTCACATTCAAAAAACAAAAATCTAATTCTTCATTGGAAAACCACACAAATTCTCAATTGTTTTATAAAAACAACGGCAACGGTTAATATAAAATGGCAACGCTGTATTCTCATCTCAGCCTTACGCTCCTCCTCCTCCTCCTCTCAAGGATGACGTCGCCAGACCGAAGTCAACTTGTTTACATTTTCATTTCCGGCCTTTACATTGACGAATACAGAAATCCCAATGGTTGACCGCACTCACCCAATTAATTTATTAATTATAAAAAAAAATTTGCGATTCTGATTTACCTAAACACTGTAATTTATTTTAATATTCACGCCGTTGTTTCAAGTTATTCGTAAAACTAACTTTTTCAAACTTTTTCAATCTTTTTTCTGTACTCCCAAATGTACCAAAAATCGAAATGTCTCAGAATAAAACAAAGTACACATAGATCTATTCTTTAGGATGTAGAGAAACGGAAAAAACCTCTCCTGAGCTCAGGTGACGCCGTTGTTTAGAGTTATTCGTAAAACTAACTTTTTCAAACTTTTTCAAACTTTTTTCTGTACTCCCAAATGTACCAAAAATCGAAATCCCCCAGAATAAAACAAAATACACATAGATCTATTCTTTCGGATGTAGAGAAACGGAAAAAACCTCTCCTGAGCTCAGGTGACGCCGTTGTTTAGAGTTATTCGTAAAACTAACTTTTTCAAACTTTTTCAAACTTTTTTCTGTACTCCCAAATGTACCAAAAATCGAAATCCCCCAGAATAAAACAAAATACACATAGAACTATTCTTTAGGATGTAGAGAAACGGAAAAAACCCCTCCTGAGCTCAGAGGACGCCGTTGATTCAAGTTATTCCTAAAACTAACTTTTTCAAACTTTTTCAAACTTTTTTCTGTACTCCCAAATGTACCAAAAATCGAAATGTGATTAATTAAAACAAAATACACATAGATCTATTCTTTAGGAAGTAGAGAAACGGAAAAAACCTCTCCTGAGCTCAGAGGACCCCGTTGTTTACTTTTTTCAAACATGAAAACTTTGCAAAACTTCATTCGTTCCTATATAATAACGTTCTAAGTTTAAACACAGGTGTGGGACAATGTTTATACTTCTACTATTTATGCTGGCAATACTATACTTTCATACCTTTTTAATGATTTGATTGATATCTGTTTATTGTAAGAAATAAATATTTTGAATTGAAATTTAATTGCTTTATTTTCTCTGATTAATTCCATATTTTATTAATTAACTATTTAATTATTTTCCATTACTTTCATATGAAGGTTTTCTTTTAGTTCAGGCAAAAAATAGACATACTCGAACCGAATACACAAACTGAATATCAAATACCTACCGAATATTCGGCGCATCCCTAGCAAATACAAAATCCAAAATTTGTCCTCCAACTTTATCCAGGTTATATCAGGATTATCTAGAAATGACCGTTGCACTAAAAACTCGGCCAGCTGCGCTTCATAGGAAATAATAATCAACATTACATTTTCAACCCGATTACCTTTAATTATAATAAGTTAAAAACACTTCACTCAACATAAATCTCACATTTTCTCACATTCAAAAAACAAAAATCTAATTCTTCATTGGAAAACCACACAAATTCTCAATTGTTTTATAAAAACAACGGCAACGGTTAATATAAAATGGCAACGCTGTATTCTCATCTCAGCCTTACGCTCCTCCTCCTCCTCCTCTCAAGGATGACGTCGCCAGACCGAAGTCAACTTGTTTACATTTTCATTTCCGGCCTTTACATTGACGAATACAGAAATCCCAATGGTTGACCGCACTCACCCAATTAATTTATTAATTATAAAAAAAAATTTGCGATTCTGATTTACCTAAACACTGTAATTTATTTTAATATTCACGCCGTTGTTTCAAGTTATTCGTAAAACTAACTTTTTCAAACTTTTTCAATCTTTTTTCTGTACTCCCAAATGTACCAAAAATCGAAATGTCTCAGAATAAAACAAAGTACACATAGATCTATTCTTTAGGATGTAGAGAAACGGAAAAAACCTCTCCTGAGCTCACGTGACGCCGTTGTTTAGAGTTATTCGTAAAACTAACTTTTTCAAACTTTTTCAAACTTTTTTCTGTACTCCCAAAAATTCCAAAAATCGAAATCCCCCAGAATAAAACAAAATACACATAGATCTATTCTTTAGGATGTAGAGAAACGGAAAAAACCTCTCCTGAGCTCAGGTGACGCCGTTGATTCAAGTTATTCCTAAAACTAACTTTTTCAAACTTTTTCAAACTTTTTTCTGTACTCCCAAATGTACCAAAAATCGAAATCTCCCAGAATAAAACAAAATACACATAGATCTATTCTTTAGGATGTAGAGAAACGGAAAAAACCTCTCCTGAGCTCAGGTGACGCCGTTGTTTAGAGTTATTCGTAAAACTAACTTTTTCAAACTTTTTCAAACTTTTTTCTGTACTCCCAAATGTACCAAAAATCGAAATGTCTCAGAATAAAACAAAGTACACATAGATCTATTCGTTAGGATGTAGAGAAACGGAAAAAACCCCTCCTGAGCTCAGAGGACGCCGTTGATTCAAGTTATTCCTAAAACTAACTTTTTCAAACTTTTTCAAACTTTTTTCTGTACTCCCAAATGTACCAAAAATCGAAATGTGATTAATTAAAACAAAATACACATAGATCTATTCTTTCGGATGTAGAGAAACGGAAAAAACCTCTCCTGAGCTCAGGTGACGCCGTTGTTTAGAGTTATTCGTAAAACTAACTTTTTCAAACTTTTTCAAACTTTTTTCTGTACTCCCAAATGTACCAAAAATCGAAATGTGATTAATTAAAACAAAATACACATAGATCTATTCTTTAGGAAGTAGAGAAACGGAAAAAACCTCTCCTGAGCTCAGAGGACCCCGTTGTTTACTTTTTTCAAACATGAAAACTTTGCAAAACTTCATTCGTTCCTATATAATAACGTTCTAAGTTTAAACACAGGTGTGGGACAATGTTTATACTTCTACTATTTATGCTGGCAATACTATACTTTCATACCTTTTTAATGATTTGATTGATATCTGTTTATTGTAAGAAATAAATATTTTGAATTGAAATTTAATTGCTTTATTTTCTCTGATTAATTCCATATTTTATTAATTAACTATTTAATTATTTTCCATTACTTTCATATGAAGGTTTTCTTTTAGTTCAGGCAAAAAATAGACATACTCGAACCGAATACACAAACTGAATATCAAATACCTACCGAATATTCGGCGCATCCCTAGCAAATACAAAATCCAAAATTTGTCCTCCAACTTTATCCAGGTTATATCAGGATTATCTAGAAATGACCGTTGCACTAAAAACTCGGCCAGCTGCGCTTCATAGGAAATAATAATCAACATTACATTTTCAACCCGATTACCTTTAATTATAATAAGTTAAAAACACTTCACTCAACATAAATCTCACATTTTCTCACATTCAAAAAACAAAAATCTAATTCTTCATTGGAAAACCACACAAATTCTCAATTGTTTTATAAAAACAACGGCAACGGTTAATATAAAATGGCAACGCTGTATTCTCATCTCAGCCTTACGCTCCTCCTCCTCCTCCTCTCAAGGATGACGTCGCCAGACCGAAGTCAACTTGTTTACATTTTCATTTCCGGCCTTTACATTGACGAATACAGAAATCCCAATGGTTGACCGCACTCACCCAATTAATTTATTAATTATAAAAAAAAATTTGCGATTCTGATTTACCTAAACACTGTAATTTATTTTAATATTCACGCCGTTGTTTCAAGTTATTCGTAAAACTAACTTTTTCAAACTTTTTCAATCTTTTTTCTGTACTCCCAAATGTACCAAAAATCGAAATGTCTCAGAATAAAACAAAGTACACATAGATCTATTCTTTAGGATGTAGAGAAACGGAAAAAACCCCTCCTGAGCTCAGAGGACGCCGTTGATTCAAGTTATTCCTAAAACTAACTTTTTCAAACTTTTTCAAACTTTTTTCTGTACTCCCAAATGTACCAAAAATCGAAATCCCCCAGAATAAAACAAAATACACATAGATCTATTCTTTCGGATGTAGAGAAACGGAAAAAACCTCTCCTGAGCTCAGAGGACCCCGTTGTTTACTTTTTTCAAACATGAAAACTTTGCAAAACTTCATTCGTTCCTATATAATAACGTTCTAAGGTTAAACACAGGTGTGGGACAATGTTTATACTTCTACTATTTATGCTGGCAATACTATACTTTCATACCTTTTTAATGATTTGATTGATATCTGTTTATTGTAAGAAATAAATATTTTGAATTGAAATTTAATTGCTTTATTTTCTCTGATTAATTCCATATTTTATTAATTAACTATTTAATTATTTTCCATTACTTTCATATGAAGGTTTTCTTTTAGTTCAGGCAAAAAATAGACATACTCGAACCGAATACACAAACTGAATATCAAATACCTACCGAATATTCGGCGCATCCCTAGCAAATACAAAATCCAAAATTTGTCCTCCAACTTTATCCAGGTTATATCAGGATTATCTAGAAATGACCGTTGCACTAAAAACTCGGCCAGCTGCGCTTCATAGGAAATAATAATCAACATTACATTTTCAACCCGATTACCTTTAATTATAATAAGTTAAAAACACTTCACTCAACATAAATCTCACATTTTCTCACATTCAAAAAACAAAAATCTAATTCTTCATTGGAAAACCACACAAATTCTCAATTGTTTTATAAAAACAACGGCAACGGTTAATATAAAATGGCAACGCTGTATTCTCATCTCAGCCTTACGCTCCTCCTCCTCCTCCTCTCAAGGATGACGTCGCCAGACCGAAGTCAACTTGTTTACATTTTCATTTCCGGCCTTTACATTGACGAATACAGAAATCCCAATGGTTGACCGCACTCACCCAATTAATTTATTAATTATAAAAAAAAATTTGCGATTCTGATTTACCTAAACACTGTAATTTATTTTAATATTCACGCCGTTGTTTCAAGTTATTCGTAAAACTAACTTTTTCAAACTTTTTCAATCTTTTTTCTGTACTCCCAAATGTACCAAAAATCGAAATGTCTCAGAATAAAACAAAGTACACATAGATCTATTCTTTAGGATGTAGAGAAACGGAAAAAACCCGTCGGAACCTCAGCTGACGCCGTTGATTCAAGTTATTCGTAAAACTAACTTTTTCAAACTTTTTCAAACTTTTTTCTGTACTCCCAAATGTACCAAAAATCGAAATCTCCCAGAATAAAACAAAATACACATAGAACTATTCTATAGGATGTAGAGAAACGGAAAAAACCTCTCCTGAGCTCAGGTGACGCCGTTGATTCAAGTTATTCGTAAAACTAACTTTTTCAAACTTTTTCAAACTTTTTTCTGTACTCCCAAATGTACCAAAAATCGAAATCCCCCAGAATAAAACAAAATACACATAGAACTATTCTATAGGATGTAGAGAAACGGAAAAAACCTCTCCTGAGCTCAGGTGACGCCGTTGATTCAAGTTATTCGTAAAACTAACTTTTTCAAACTTTTTCAAACTTTTTTCTGTACTCCCAAATGTACCAAAAATCGAAATCCCCCAGAATAAAACAAAATACACATAGATCTATTCTTTAGGATGTAGAGAAACGGAAAAAACCTCTCCTGAGCTCAGGTGACGCCGTTGTTTAGAGTTATTCGTAAAACTAACTTTTTCAAACTTTTTCAAACTTGTTTCTGTACTCCCAAATGTACCAAAAATCGAAATCCCCCAGAATAAAACAAAATACACATAGATCTATTCTTTAGGATGTAGAGAAACGGAAAAAACCTCTCCTGAGCTCACGTGACGCCGTTGTTTAGAGTTATTCGTAAAACTAACTTTTTCAAACTTTTTCAAACTTTTTTCTGTACTCCCAAAAATTCCAAAAATCGAAATCCCCCAGAATAAAACAAAATACACATAGATCTATTCTTTAGGATGTAGAGAAACGGAAAAAACCTCTCCTGAGCTCAGGTGACGCCGTTGATTCAAGTTATTCCTAAAACTAACTTTTTCAAACTTTTTCAAACTTTTTTCTGTACTCCCAAATGTACCAAAAATCGAAATCTCCCAGAATAAAACAAAATACACATAGATCTATTCTTTAGGATGTAGAGAAACGGAAAAAACCTCTCCTGAGCTCAGGTGACGCCGTTGTTTAGAGTTATTCGTAAAACTAACTTTTTCAAACTTTTTCAAACTTTTTTCTGTACTCCCAAATGTACCAAAAATCGAAATGTCTCAGAATAAAACAAAGTACACATAGATCTATTCGTTAGGATGTAGAGAAACGGAAAAAACCCCTCCTGAGCTCAGAGGACGCCGTTGATTCAAGTTATTCCTAAAACTAACTTTTTCAAACTTTTTCAAACTTTTTTCTGTACTCCCAAATGTACCAAAAATCGAAATCCTTCAGAATAAAACAAAATACACATAGATCTATTCTTTAGGATGTAGAGAAACGGAAAAAACCTCTCCTGAGCTCAGGTGACGCCGTTGATTCAAGTTATTCGTAAAACTAACTTTTTCAAACTTTTTCAAACTTTTTTCTGTACTCCCAAATGTACCAAAAATCGAAGTGTCTCAGAATAAAACAAAATACACATATATCTATTCTTTAGGATGTAGAGAAACGGAAAAAACCTCTCCTGAGCTCAGGTGACGCCGTTGTTTAGAGTTATTCGTAAAACTAACTTTTTCAAACTTTTTCAAACTTTTTTCTGTACTCCCAAATGTACCAAAAATCGAAATGTGATTAATTAAAACAAAATACACATAGATCTATTCTTTAGGATGTAGAGAAACGGAAAAAACCTCTCCTGAGCTCAGGTGACGCCGTTGTTTAGAGTTATTCGTAAAACTAACTTTTTCAAACTTTTTCAAACTTTTTTCTGTACTCCCAAATGTACCAAAAATCGAAATGTGATTAATTAAAACAAAATACACATAGATGTATTCTTTAGGATGTAGAGAAACGGAAAAAACCTCTCCTGAGCTCAGGTGACGCCGTTGTTTAGAGTTATTCCTAAAACTAACTTTTTCAAACTTTTTCAAACTTTTTTCTGTACTCCCAAATGTACCAAAAATCGAAATGTCTCAGAATAAAACAAAATACACATAGATGTATTCTTTAGGAAGTAGAGAAACGGAAAAAACCCCTCCTGAGCTCAGAGGACGCCGTTGTTTCAAGTTATTCGTAAAACTAACTTTTTCAAACTTTTTCAATCTTTTTTCTGTACTCCCAAATGTACCAAAAATCGAAATGTCTCAGAATAAAACAAAGTACACATAGATCTATTCTTTAGGATGTAGAGAAACGGAAAAAACCTCTCCTGAGCTCAGGTGACGCCGTTGTTTAGAGTTATTCGTAAAACTAACTTTTTCAAACTTTTTCAAACTTTTTTCTGTACTCCCAAATGTACCAAAAATCGAAATGTGATTAATTAAAACAAAATACACATAGATGTATTCTTTAGGATGTAGAGAAACGGAAAAAACCTCTCCTGAGCTCAGGTGACGCCGTTGTTTAGAGTTATTCCTAAAACTAACTTTTTCAAACTTTTTCAAACTTTTTTCTGTACTCCCAAATGTACCAAAAATCGAAATGTCTCAGAATAAAACAAAATACACATAGATGTATTCTTTAGGAAGTAGAGAAACGGAAAAAACCCCTCCTGAGCTCAGAGGACGCCGTTGTTTCAAGTTATTCGTAAAACTAACTTTTTCAAACTTTTTCAAACTTTTTTCTGTACTCCCAAATGTACCAAAAATCGAAATGTGATTAATTAAAACAAAATACACATAGATCTATTCTTTCGGATGTAGAGAAACGGAAAAAACCTCTCCTGAGCTCAGGTGACGCCGTTGTTTAGAGTTATTCGTAAAACTAACTTTTTCAAACTTTTTCAAACTTTTTTCTGTACTCCCAAATGTACCAAAAATCGAAATGTGATTAATTAAAACAAAATACACATAGATCTATTCTTTAGGAAGTAGAGAAACGGAAAAAACCTCTCCTGAGCTCAGAGGACCCCGTTGTTTACTTTTTTCAAACATGAAAACTTTGCAAAACTTCATTCGTTCCTATATAATAACGTTCTAAGTTTAAACACAGGTGTGGGACAATGTTTATACTTCTACTATTTATGCTGGCAATACTATACTTTCATACCTTTTTAATGATTTGATTGATATCTGTTTATTGTAAGAAATAAATATTTTGAATTGAAATTTAATTGCTTTATTTTCTCTGATTAATTCCATATTTTATTAATTAACTATTTAATTATTTTCCATTACTTTCATATGAAGGTTTTCTTTTAGTTCAGGCAAAAAATAGACATACTCGAACCGAATACACAAACTGAATATCAAATACCTACCGAATATTCGGCGCATCCCTAGCAAATACAAAATCCAAAATTTGTCCTCCAACTTTATCCAGGTTATATCAGGATTATCTAGAAATGACCGTTGCACTAAAAACTCGGCCAGCTGCGCTTCATAGGAAATAATAATCAACATTACATTTTCAACCCGATTACCTTTAATTATAATAAGTTAAAAACACTTCACTCAACATAAATCTCACATTTTCTCACATTCAAAAAACAAAAATCTAATTCTTCATTGGAAAACCACACAAATTCTCAATTGTTTTATAAAAACAACGGCAACGGTTAATATAAAATGGCAACGCTGTATTCTCATCTCAGCCTTACGCTCCTCCTCCTCCTCCTCTCAAGGATGACGTCGCCAGACCGAAGTCAACTTGTTTACATTTTCATTTCCGGCCTTTACATTGACGAATACAGAAATCCCAATGGTTGACCGCACTCACCCAATTAATTTATTAATTATAAAAAAAAATTTGCGATTCTGATTTACCTAAACACTGTAATTTATTTTAATATTCACGCCGTTGTTTCAAGTTATTCGTAAAACTAACTTTTTCAAACTTTTTCAATCTTTTTTCTGTACTCCCAAATGTACCAAAAATCGAAATGTCTCAGAATAAAACAAAGTACACATAGATCTATTCTTTAGGATGTAGAGAAACGGAAAAAACCCGTCGGAACCTCAGCTGACGCCGTTGATTCAAGTTATTCGTAAAACTAACTTTTTCAAACTTTTTCAAACTTTTTTCTGTACTCCCAAATGTACCAAAAATCGAAATCCCCCAGAATAAAACAAAATACACATAGATCTATTCTTTCGGATGTAGAGAAACGGAAAAAACCTCTCCTGAGCTCAGGTGACGCCGTTGTTTAGAGTTATTCGTAAAACTAACTTTTTCAAACTTTTTCAAACTTTTTTCTGTACTCCCAAATGTACCAAAAATCGAAATCCCCCAGAATAAAACAAAATACACATAGAACTATTCTATAGGATGTAGAGAAACGGAAAAAACCTCTCCTGAGCTCAGGTGACGCCGTTGATTCAAGTTATTCGTAAAACTAACTTTTTCAAACTTTTTCAAACTTTTTTCTGTACTCCCAAATGTACCAAAAATCGAAATCCCCCAGAATAAAACAAAATACACATAGATCTATTCTTTAGGATGTAGAGAAACGGAAAAAACCTCTCCTGAGCTCAGGTGACGCCGTTGATTCAAGTTATTCGTAAAACTAACTTTTTCAAACTTTTTCAAACTTGTTTCTGTACTCCCAAATGTACCAAAAATCGAAATCCCCCAGAATAAAACAAAATACACATAGATCTATTCTTTAGGATGTAGAGAAACGGAAAAAACCTCTCCTGAGCTCACGTGACGCCGTTGTTTAGAGTTATTCGTAAAACTAACTTTTTCAAACTTTTTCAAACTTTTTTCTGTACTCCCAAAAATTCCAAAAATCGAAATCCCCCAGAATAAAACAAAATACACATAGATCTATTCTTTAGGATGTAGAGAAACGGAAAAAACCCGTCGGAACCTCAGCTGACGCCGTTGATTCAAGTTATTCGTAAAACTAACTTTTTCAAACTTTTTCAAACTTTTTTCTGTACTCCCAAATGTACCAAAAATCGAAATGTGATTAATTAAAACAAAATACACATAGATGTATTCTTTAGGAAGTAGAGAAACGGAAAAAACCTCTCCGGAGCTCAGGAGACGCCGTTGTTTAGAGTTATTCGTAAAACTAACTTTTTCAAACTTTTTCAAACTTTTTTCTGTACTCCCAAAAATACCAAAAATCGAAATCCCCCAGAATAAAACAAAATACACATAGATCTATTCTTTAGGATGTAGAGAAACGGAAAAAACCTCTCCTGAGCTCAGGTGACGCCGTTGTTTAGAGTTATTCGTAAAACTAACTTTTTCAAACTTTTTCAAACTTTTTTCTGTACTCCCAAATGTACCAAAAATCGAAATGTCTCAGAATAAAACAAAATACACATAGATGTATTCTTTAGGAAGTAGAGAAACGGAAAAAACCCCTCCTGAGCTCAGAGGACGCCGTTGTTTCAAGTTATTCGTAAAACTAACTTTTTCAAACTTTTTCAAACTTTTTCAAACTTTTTCAAACTTTTTTCTGTACTCCCAAATGTACCAATAATCGAAATGTGATTAATTAAAACAAAATACACATAGATGTATTCTTTAGGAAGTAGAGAAACGGAAAAAACCCCTCCTGAGCTCAGAGGACGCCGTTGTTTAGAGTTATTCGTAAAACTAACTTTTTCAAACTCTTTCAAACTTTTTTCTGTACTCCCAAATGTACCAAAAATCGAAATGTCTCAGAATAAAACAAAATACACATAGATGTATTCTTTAGGAAGTAGAGAAACGGAAAAAACCCCTCCTGAGCTCAGAGGACGCCGTTGTTTCAAGTTATTCGTAAAACTAACTTTTTCAAACTTTTTCAAACTTTTTTCTGTACTCCCAAATGTACCAAAAATCGAAATCCCCCAGAATAAAACAAAATACACATAGATCTATTCTTTCGGATGTAGAGAAACGGAAAAAACCTCTCCTGAGCTCAGGTGACGCCGTTGTTTAGAGTTATTCGTAAAACTAACTTTTTCAAACTTTTTCAAACTTTTTTCTGTACTCCCAAATGTACCAAAAATCGAAATCCCCCAGAATAAAACAAAATACACATAGAACTATTCTATAGGATGTAGAGAAACGGAAAAAACCTCTCCTGAGCTCAGGTGACGCCGTTGATTCAAGTTATTCGTAAAACTAACTTTTTCAAACTTTTTCAAACTTTTTTCTGTACTCCCAAATGTACCAAAAATCGAAATCCCCCAGAATAAAACAAAATACACATAGATCTATTCTTTAGGATGTAGAGAAACGGAAAAAACCTCTCCTGAGCTCAGGTGACGCCGTTGTTTAGAGTTATTCGTAAAACTAACTTTTTCAAACTTTTTCAAACTTGTTTCTGTACTCCCAAATGTACCAAAAATCGAAATCCCCCAGAATAAAACAAAATACACATAGATCTATTCTTTAGGATGTAGAGAAACGGAAAAAACCTCTCCTGAGCTCACGTGACGCCGTTGTTTAGAGTTATTCGTAAAACTAACTTTTTCAAACTTTTTCAAACTTTTTTCTGTACTCCCAAAAATTCCAAAAATCGAAATCCCCCAGAATAAAACAAAATACACATAGATCTATTCTTTAGGATGTAGAGAAACGGAAAAAACCTCTCCTGAGCTCAGGTGACGCCGTTGATTCAAGTTATTCCTAAAACTAACTTTTTCAAACTTTTTCAAACTTTTTTCTGTACTCCCAAATGTACCAAAAATCGAAATCTCCCAGAATAAAACAAAATACACATAGATCTATTCTTTAGGATGTAGAGAAACGGAAAAAACCTCTCCTGAGCTCAGGTGACGCCGTTGTTTAGAGTTATTCCTAAAACTAACTTTTTCAAACTTTTTCAAACTTTTTTCTGTACTCCCAAATGTACCAAAAATCGAAATGTCTCAGAATAAAACAAAATACACATAGATGTATTCTTTAGGAAGTAGAGAAACGGAAAAAACCCCTCCTGAGCTCAGAGGACGCCGTTGTTTCAAGTTATTCGTAAAACTAACTTTTTCAAACTTTTTCAAACTTTTTCAAACTTTTTCAAACTTTTTTCTGTACTCCCAAATGTACCAAAAATCGAAATGTGATTAATTAAAACAAAATACACATAGATGTATTCTTTAGGATGTAGAGAAACGGAAAAAACCTCTCCTGAGCTCAGGTGACGCCGTTGTTTAGAGTTATTCGTAAAACTAACTTTTTCAAACTTTTTCAAACTTTTTTCTGTACTCCCAAATGTACCAAAAATCGAAATGTGATTAATTAAAACAAAATACACATAGATCTATTCTTTAGGATGTAGAGAAACGGAAAAAACCTCTCCTGAGCTCAGGTGACGCCGTTGATTCAAGTTATTCGTAAAACTAACTTTTTCAAACTTTTTCAAACTTTTTTCTGTACTCCCAAATGTACCAAAAATCGAAATGTGATTAATTAAAACAAAATACACATAGATCTATTCTTTAGGATGTAGAGAAACGGAAAAAACCCCTCCTGAGCTCAGAGGACGCCGTTGTTTAGAGTTATTCCTAAAACTAACTTTTTCAAACTTTTTCAAACTTTTTTCTGTACTCCCAAATGTACCAAAAATCGAAATGTGATTAATTAAAACAAAATACACATAGATCTATTCTTTAGGATGTAGAGAAACGGAAAAAACCTCTCCTGAGCTCAGGTGACGCCGTTGTTTAGAGTTATTCGTAAAACTAACTTTTTCAAACTTTTTCAAACTTTTTTCTGTACTCCCAAATGTACCAAAAATCGAAATCCCCCAGAATAAAACAAAATACACATAGATCTATTCTTTGGGATGTAGAGAAACGGAAAAAACCTCTCCTGAGCTCAGGTGACGCCGTTGTTTAGAGTTATTCGTAAAACTAACTTTTTCAAACTTTTTCAAACTTTTTTCTGTACTCCCAAATGTACCAAAAATCGAAATCCCCCAGAATAAAACAAAATACACATAGATCTATTCTTTAGGATGTAGAGAAACGGAAAAAACCTCTCCTGAGCTCAGGTGACGCCGTTGTTTAGAGTTATTCGTAAAACTAACTTTTTCAAACTTTTTCAAACTTTTTTCTGTACTCCCAAATGTACCAAAAATCGAAATGTGATTAATTAAAACAAAATACACATAGATGTATTCTTTAGGATGTAGAGAAACGGAAAAAACCTCTCCTGAGCTCAGGTGACGCCGTTGTTTAGAGTTATTCGTAAAACTAACTTTTTCAAACTTTTTCAAACTTTTTTCTGTACTCCCAAATGTACCAAAAATCGAAATGTGATTAATTAAAACAAAATACACATAGATCTATTCTTTAGGATGTAGAGAAACGGAAAAAACCTCTCCTGAGCTCAGGTGACGCCGTTGATTCAAGTTATTCGTAAAACTAACTTTTTCAAACTTTTTCAAACTTTTTTCTGTACTCCCAAATGTACCAAAAATCGAAATGTGATTAATTAAAACAAAATACACATAGATCTATTCTTTAGGATGTAGAGAAACGGAAAAAACCTCTCCTGAGCTCAGGTGACGCCGTTGTTTAGAGTTATTCGTAAAACTAACTTTTTCAAACTTTTTCAAACTTTTTTCTGTACTCCCAAATGTACCAAAAATCGAAATGTGATTAATTAAAACAAAATACACATAGATGTATTCTTTAGGATGTAGAGAAACGGAAAAAACCTCTCCTGAGCTCAGGTGACGCCGTTGTTTAGAGTTATTCGTAAAACTAACTTTTTCAAACTTTTTCAAACTTTTTTCTGTACTCCCAAATGTACCAAAAATCGAAATGTGATTAATTAAAACAAAATACACATAGATCTATTCTTTAGGATGTAGAGAAACGGAAAAAACCTCTCCTGAGCTCAGGTGACGCCGTTGATTCAAGTTATTCGTAAAACTAACTTTTTCAAACTTTTTCAAACTTTTTTCTGTACTCCCAAATGTACCAAAAATCGAAATGTGATTAATTAAAACAAAATACACATAGATCTATTCTTTAGGATGTAGAGAAACGGAAAAAACCCCTCCTGAGCTCAGAGGACGCCGTTGTTTAGAGTTATTCCTAAAACTAACTTTTTCAAACTTTTTCAAACTTTTTTCTGTACTCCCAAATGTACCAAAAATCGAAATGTGATTAATTAAAACAAAATACACATAGATCTATTCTTTAGGATGTAGAGAAACGGAAAAAACCTCTCCTGAGCTCAGGTGACGCCGTTGTTTAGAGTTATTCGTAAAACTAACTTTTTCAAACTTTTTCAAACTTTTTTCTGTACTCCCAAATGTACCAAAAATCGAAATCCCCCAGAATAAAACAAAATACACATAGATCTATTCTTTAGGATGTAGAGAAACGGAAAAAACCTCTCCTGAGCTCAGGTGACGCCGTTGTTTAGAGTTATTCGTAAAACTAACTTTTTCAAACTTTTTCAAACTTTTTTCTGTACTCCCAAATGTACCAAAAATCGAAATCCCCCAGAATAAAACAAAATACACATAGATCTATTCTTTAGGATGTAGAGAAACGGAAAAAACCTCTCCTGAGCTCAGGTGACGCCGTTGTTTAGAGTTATTCGTAAAACTAACTTTTTCAAACTTTTTCAAACTTTTTTCTGTACTCCCAAATGTACCAAAAATCGAAATGTGATTAATTAAAACAAAATACACATAGATGTATTCTTTAGGAAGTAGAGAAACGGAAAAAACCCCTCCTGAGCTCAGAGGACGCCGTTGTTTCAAGTTATTCGTAAAACTAACTTTTTCAAACTTTTTCAATCTTTTTTCTGTACTCCCAAATGTACCAAAAATCGAAATGTCTCAGAATAAAACAAAGTACACATAGATCTATTCTTTAGGATGTAGAGAAACGGAAAAAACCCGTCGGAACCTCAGCTGACGCCGTTGATTCAAGTTATTCGTAAAACTAACTTTTTCAAACTTTTTCAAACTTTTTCAAACTTTTTCAAACTTTTTTCTGTACTCCCAAATGTACCAAAAATCGAAATGTGATTAATTAAAACAAAATACACATAGATGTATTCTTTAGGAAGTAGAGAAACGGAAAAAACCTCTCCTGAGCTCAGGTGACGCCGTTGATTCAAGTTATTCCTAAAACTAACTTTTTCAAACTTTTTCAAACTTTTTTCTGTACTCCCAAATGTACCAAAAATCGAAATGTGATTAATTAAAACAAAATACACATAGATGTATTCTTTAGGAAGTAGAGAAACGGAAAAAACCTCTCCTGAGCTCAGAGGACCCCGTTGTTTACTTTTTTCAAACATGAAAACTTTGCAAAACTTCATTCGTTCCTATATAATAACGTTCTAAGTTTAAACACAGGTGTGGGACAATGTTTATACTTCTACTATTTATGCTGGCAATACTATACTTTCATACCTTTTTAATGATTTGATTGATATCTGTTTATTGTAAGAAATAAATATTTTGAATTGAAATTTAATTGCTTTATTTTCTCTGATTAATTCCATATTTTATTAATTAACTATTTAATTATTTTCCATTACTTTCATATGAAGGTTTTCTTTTAGTTCAGGCAAAAAATAGACATACTCGAACCGAATACACAAACTGAATATCAAATACCTACCGAATATTCGGCGCATCCCTAGCAAATACAAAATCCAAAATTTGTCCTCCAACTTTATCCAGGTTATATCAGGATTATCTAGAAATGACCGTTGCACTAAAAACTCGGCCAGCTGCGCTTCATAGGAAATAATAATCAACATTACATTTTCAACCCGATTACCTTTAATTATAATAAGTTAAAAACACTTCACTCAACATAAATCTCACATTTTCTCACATTCAAAAAACAAAAATCTAATTCTTCATTGGAAAACCACACAAATTCTCAATTGTTTTATAAAAACAACGGCAACGGTTAATATAAAATGGCAACGCTGTATTCTCATCTCAGCCTTACGCTCCTCCTCCTCCTCCTCTCAAGGATGACGTCGCCAGACCGAAGTCAACTTGTTTACATTTTCATTTCCGGCCTTTACATTGACGAATACAGAAATCCCAATGGTTGACCGCACTCACCCAATTAATTTATTAATTATAAAAAAAAATTTGCGATTCTGATTTACCTAAACACTGTAATTTATTTTAATATTCACGCCGTTGTTTCAAGTTATTCGTAAAACTAACTTTTTCAAACTTTTTCAATCTTTTTTCTGTACTCCCAAATGTACCAAAAATCGAAATGTCTCAGAATAAAACAAAGTACACATAGATCTATTCTTTAGGATGTAGAGAAACGGAAAAAACCCCTCCTGAGCTCAGAGGACGCCGTTGATTCAAGTTATTCCTAAAACTAACTTTTTCAAACTTTTTCAAACTTTTTTCTGTACTCCCAAATGTACCAAAAATCGAAATGTGATTAATTAAAACAAAATACACATAGATCTATTCTTTCGGATGTAGAGAAACGGAAAAAACCTCTCCTTTTTTTTTTTTTTTTTTTTTTTTTTTTTTTTTTTTTTTTTTTTTTTTTTTTTTTTTTTTGTTAACCCAGGAAAAATGCATTACTGCATACCCGACCCCTTGAGGGAGGAATCCGGGTTATGTGGGGCTGAGCTTAAGGCCCTTACCCACTAAACGACCTGGGGGTCATCGTGATCCGTGATGAGGGTCCCCGGGGAATCCCGCAGAGTGGGGAACACTACCAGAGATGACCTCGGATCAGCGCCAACTGCGCTCCGTCCCCTATAGCGGCGAGACCGAGCGCCCGCCGCTATCCCCGTCGCAATGGTGACTCCGCCGTGCGACGGCCCCCCTCGCGCAGCGGTCCCTCACCCGACTGCTCGCGGACGTCTTCGGCGACGTCTGGGACGGGGGCGCAGCCCGCTGCGCTCCCGTCTCCTCTCCTCCTCCTCCTTCGCGCGGAGGACGGCATCCGCGAACCGTTGGAATGCCGCCCACTTCCGGTCGTCCCGGACCGTCTCCCGCACGAGCGTCGGAAGACGGAGATCCGGGCCGACCTCCTCCCGCAGGGCCTCCCGCTGCACGCCCCATCGCGGGCATTCCGACAAGGTGTGATCCGCCGTGTCGGAAGCCGCCCCGCAAAACCAGCACTCGGGGGTTTCTTCCCGGCCTATCCGGAAGAGATAGGCTCCGAAAACCCCGTGCCCGGTCATTAGCTGCGTCGTCCGGAAGGACAGCCGGCCGGCCCGCTTGGAGTAGAACTCCTCGAAGACCGGGTCGACCGCCTCCAGGACGCGCCGCCCGAATTCTTCCCCTCGCGAATTTTCTCGCCAGGTCCCGAGAAGGGCGGCCCAGGCCGCCTTCCGAGACGCCCCGGCGGAGAAAGCCTCCCCTTCCCCGGCCCGTTTTCTCTCCCAATAAACGCGGGAGCGGGCCTGCGCGAGCAGCGGGACCGGCGGCTGACCCGCCAGGATCCCCGCCGCCGCCCGGGACACGGTCCGATACCCCCGCGCGAGGCGGAGGTTCGTGTGCGCCTGGGCCCGGGCGAGAAGGCGCTGGCCGCGCCGATCCCGCCCGAGCTCAGCCGCCCAGATCGGAGCCCCGTAGAGAACGAGAGAGTGCACCACGTTGGCATAGAGCCGGCGAACCCGCCACGACGCCCCCCCGAGATTGGGGAGTAATCGCGCGAGCGCCGTGGCCACGCCCTCCGCTTTCGGGGCGATGCCGCGAAAGTGCTCCCGGAAGCTCCACCGACCGTCCACCATGAGTCCCAGGTATTTGACGGAGAGGCCCAGCGCGATCCGCCGCCCCCCCAGATTGAGGGACAACTCTCCCCGGGGACGCCGGCGAGGCAGGTGGAACAGGACTGCCTCCGTCTTAGTCACGTTCACGCGAAGGCCGAGCCCCTCGATGGCCTGGATGACCGCCGAGGTGCCCGCCTCCGCGCGTCCCAAGACCTCCGCCGCGCCGACGCCCGTCGCCGTCACCAGGGTGTCGTCGGCGTAACAGGTGAGGCTGACCCCTCGCGGAAGGGGCGTCGCCAACACCGCGTCGTAGCCGACGCACCACAGGAGCGGCCCCAGAACCGAGCCCTGCGGAACCCCGCAAAACATCTGGCGGGACACGATCTCTCCTCCCCTGGTGGAATACGAGACCGTCCGTCCGTTGAGGAAGCTCCCGATCACCGCCACCAAGTAATCGGGAACGTGGAGGCGACGGAGGCCGTCGTGGATGGCGCGCCAGGGCAGGCTGTTGAACGCGTTCGAAATGTCGAGGCTGACCCCGACCGCCTGCCCGCCCATCCCGACGGCATTCTCCGTCAGCGTGCGCACCCGGTGTATCGCGTCGAGGGTGCTCCTCCCCCGCCGGAACCCGAACTGGAACTCCGACAGGTTCGGGCCCTCGATCTCCATGTGGTCGACCAACCGGTTGGCCACCACACGGAAAAAACCTCTCCTGAGCTCAGGTGACGCCGTTGTTTAGAGTTATTCGTAAAACTAACTTTTTCAAACTTTTTCAAACTTTTTTCTGTACTCCCAAATGTACCAAAAATCGAAATGTGATTAATTAAAACAAAATACACATAGATCTATTCTTTAGGATGTAGAGAAACGGAAAAAACCTCTCCTGAGCTCAGGTGACGCCGTTGTTTAGAGTTATTCGTAAAACTAACTTTTTCAAACTTTTTCAAACTTTTTTCTGTACTCCCAAATGTACCAAAAATCGAAATGTGATTAATTAAAACAAAATACACATAGATCTATTCTTTAGGATGTAGAGAAACGGAAAAAACCTCTCCTGAGCTCAGAGGACCCCGTTGTTTACTTTTTTCAAACATGAAAACTTTGCAAAACTTCATTCGTTCCTATATAATAACGTTCTAAGGTTAAACACAGGTGTGGGACAATGTTTATACTTCTACTATTTATGCTGGCAATACTATACTTTCATACCTTTTTAATGATTTGATTGATATCTGTTTATTGTAAGAAATAAATATTTTGAATTGAAATTTAATTGCTTTATTTTCTCTGATTAATTCCATATTTTATTAATTAACTATTTAATTATTTTCCATTACTTTCATATGAAGGTTTTCTTTTAGTTCAGGCAAAAAATAGACATACTCGAACCGAATACACAAACTGAATATCAAATACCTACCGAATATTCGGCGCATCCCTAGCAAATACAAAATCCAAAATTTGTCCTCCAACTTTATCCAGGTTATATCAGGATTATCTAGAAATGACCGTTGCACTAAAAACTCGGCCAGCTGCGCTTCATAGGAAATAATAATCAACATTACATTTTCAACCCGATTACCTTTAATTATAATAAGTTAAAAACACTTCACTCAACATAAATCTCACATTTTCTCACATTCAAAAAACAAAAATCTAATTCTTCATTGGAAAACCACACAAATTCTCAATTGTTTTATAAAAACAACGGCAACGGTTAATATAAAATGGCAACGCTGTATTCTCATCTCAGCCTTACGCTCCTCCTCCTCCTCCTCTCAAGGATGACGTCGCCAGACCGAAGTCAACTTGTTTACATTTTCATTTCCGGCCTTTACATTGACGAATACAGAAATCCCAATGGTTGACCGCACTCACCCAATTAATTTATTAATTATAAAAAAAAATTTGCGATTCTGATTTACCTAAACACTGTAATTTATTTTAATATTCACGCCGTTGTTTCAAGTTATTCGTAAAACTAACTTTTTCAAACTTTTTCAATCTTTTTTCTGTACTCCCAAATGTACCAAAAATCGAAATGTCTCAGAATAAAACAAAGTACACATAGATCTATTCTTTAGGATGTAGAGAAACGGAAAAAACCCGTCGGAACCTCAGCTGACGCCGTTGATTCAAGTTATTCGTAAAACTAACTTTTTCAAACTTTTTCAAACTTTTTTCTGTACTCCCAAATGTACCAAAAATCGAAATCTCCCAGAATAAAACAAAATACACATAGAACTATTCTATAGGATGTAGAGAAACGGAAAAAACCTCTCCTGAGCTCAGGTGACGCCGTTGATTCAAGTTATTCGTAAAACTAACTTTTTCAAACTTTTTCAAACTTTTTTCTGTACTCCCAAATGTACCAAAAATCGAAATCCCCCAGAATAAAACAAAATACACATAGAACTATTCTATAGGATGTAGAGAAACGGAAAAAACCTCTCCTGAGCTCAGGTGACGCCGTTGATTCAAGTTATTCGTAAAACTAACTTTTTCAAACTTTTTCAAACTTTTTTCTGTACTCCCAAATGTACCAAAAATCGAAATCCCCCAGAATAAAACAAAATACACATAGATCTATTCTTTAGGATGTAGAGAAACGGAAAAAACCTCTCCTGAGCTCAGGTGACGCCGTTGTTTAGAGTTATTCGTAAAACTAACTTTTTCAAACTTTTTCAAACTTGTTTCTGTACTCCCAAATGTACCAAAAATCGAAATCCCCCAGAATAAAACAAAATACACATAGATCTATTCTTTAGGATGTAGAGAAACGGAAAAAACCTCTCCTGAGCTCACGTGACGCCGTTGTTTAGAGTTATTCGTAAAACTAACTTTTTCAAACTTTTTCAAACTTTTTTCTGTACTCCTAAAAATTCCAAAAATCGAAATCCCCCAGAATAAAACAAAATACACATAGATCTATTCTTTAGGATGTAGAGAAACGGAAAAAACCTCTCCTGAGCTCAGGTGACGCCGTTGATTCAAGTTATTCCTAAAACTAACTTTTTCAAACTTTTTCAAACTTTTTTCTGTACTCCCAAATGTACCAAAAATCGAAATCTCCCAGAATAAAACAAAATACACATAGATCTATTCTTTAGGATGTAGAGAAACGGAAAAAACCTCTCCTGAGCTCAGGTGACGCCGTTGTTTAGAGTTATTCGTAAAACTAACTTTTTCAAACTTTTTCAAACTTTTTTCTGTACTCCCAAATGTACCAAAAATCGAAATGTCTCAGAATAAAACAAAGTACACATAGATCTATTCGTTAGGATGTAGAGAAACGGAAAAAACCCCTCCTGAGCTCAGGTGACGCCGTTGTTTAGAGTTATTCCTAAAACTAACTTTTTCAAACTTTTTCAAACTTTTTTCTGTACTCCCAAATGTACCAAAAATCGAAATGTGATTAATTAAAACAAAATACACATAGATCTATTCTTTAGGATGTAGAGAAACGGAAAAAACCTCTCCTGAGCTCAGAGGACCCCGTTGTTTACTTTTTTCAAACATGAAAACTTTGCAAAACTTCATTCGTTCCTATATAATAACGTTCTAAGGTTAAACACAGGTGTGGGACAATGTTTATACTTCTACTATTTATGCTGGCAATACTATACTTTCATACCTTTTTAATGATTTGATTGATATCTGTTTATTGTAAGAAATAAATATTTTGAATTGAAATTTAATTGCTTTATTTTCTCTGATTAATTCCATATTTTATTAATTAACTATTTAATTATTTTCCATTACTTTCATATGAAGGTTTTCTTTTAGTTCAGGCAAAAAATAGACATACTCGAACCGAATACACAAACTGAATATCAAATACCTACCGAATATTCGGCGCATCCCTAGCAAATACAAAATCCAAAATTTGTCCTCCAACTTTATCCAGGTTATATCAGGATTATCTAGAAATGACCGTTGCACTAAAAACTCGGCCAGCTGCGCTTCATAGGAAATAATAATCAACATTACATTTTCAACCCGATTACCTTTAATTATAATAAGTTAAAAACACTTCACTCAACATAAATCTCACATTTTCTCACATTCAAAAAACAAAAATCTAATTCTTCATTGGAAAACCACACAAATTCTCAATTGTTTTATAAAAACAACGGCAACGGTTAATATAAAATGGCAACGCTGTATTCTCATCTCAGCCTTACGCTCCTCCTCCTCCTCCTCTCAAGGATGACGTCGCCAGACCGAAGTCAACTTGTTTACATTTTCATTTCCGGCCTTTACATTGACGAATACAGAAATCCCAATGGTTGACCGCACTCACCCAATTAATTTATTAATTATAAAAAAAAATTTGCGATTCTGATTTACCTAAACACTGTAATTTATTTTAATATTCACGCCGTTGTTTCAAGTTATTCGTAAAACTAACTTTTTCAAACTTTTTCAATCTTTTTTCTGTACTCCCAAATGTACCAAAAATCGAAATGTCTCAGAATAAAACAAAGTACACATAGATCTATTCTTTAGGATGTAGAGAAACGGAAAAAACCCGTCGGAACCTCAGCTGACGCCGTTGATTCAAGTTATTCGTAAAACTAACTTTTTCAAACTTTTTCAAACTTTTTTCTGTACTCCCAAATGTACCAAAAATCGAAATCTCCCAGAATAAAACAAAATACACATAGAACTATTCTATAGGATGTAGAGAAACGGAAAAAACCTCTCCTGAGCTCAGGTGACGCCGTTGATTCAAGTTATTCGTAAAACTAACTTTTTCAAACTTTTTCAAACTTTTTTCTGTACTCCCAAATGTACCAAAAATCGAAATCCCCCAGAATAAAACAAAATACACATAGAACTATTCTATAGGATGTAGAGAAACGGAAAAAACCTCTCCTGAGCTCAGGTGACGCCGTTGATTCAAGTTATTCGTAAAACTAACTTTTTCAAACTTTTTCAAACTTTTTTCTGTACTCCCAAATGAACCAAAAATCGAAATCCCCCAGAATAAAACAAAATACACATAGATCTATTCTTTAGGATGTAGAGAAACGGAAAAAACCTCTCCTGAGCTCAGGTGACGCCGTTGTTTAGAGTTATTCGTAAAACTAACTTTTTCAAACTTTTTCAAACTTGTTTCTGTACTCCCAAATGTACCAAAAATCGAAATCCCCCAGAATAAAACAAAATACACATAGATCTATTCTTTAGGATGTAGAGAAACGGAAAAAACCTCTCCTGAGCTCACGTGACGCCGTTGTTTAGAGTTATTCGTAAAACTAACTTTTTCAAACTTTTTCAAACTTTTTTCTGTACTCCCAAAAATTCCAAAAATCGAAATCCCCCAGAATAAAACAAAATACACATAGATCTATTCTTTAGGATGTAGAGAAACGGAAAAAACCCGTCGGAACCTCAGCTGACGCCGTTGATTCAAGTTATTCGTAAAACTAACTTTTTCAAACTTTTTCAAACTTTTTTCTGTACTCCCAAATGTACCAAAAATCGAAATGTGATTAATTAAAACAAAATACACATAGATCTATTCTTTAGGAAGTAGAGAAACGGAAAAAACCTCTCCGGAGCTCAGGAGACGCCGTTGTTTAGAGTTATTCGTAAAACTAACTTTTTCAAACTTTTTCAAACTTTTTTCTGTACTCCCAAAAATACCAAAAATCGAAATCCCCCAGAATAAAACAAAATACACATAGATCTATTCTTTAGGATGTAGAGAAACGGAAAAAACCTCTCCTGAGCTCAGGTGACGCCGTTGTTTAGAGTTATTCGTAAAACTAACTTTTTCAAACTTTTTCAAACTTTTTTCTGTACTCCCAAATGTACCAAAAATCGAAATCTCCCAGAATAAAACAAAATACACATAGATCTATTCTTTAGGATGTAGAGAAACGGAAAAAACCTCTCCTGAGCTCAGGTGACGCCGTTGTTTAGAGTTATTCCTAAAACTAACTTTTTCAAACTTTTTCAAACTTTTTTCTGTACTCCCAAATGTACCAAAAATCGAAATGTCTCAGAATAAAACAAAATACACATAGATGTATTCTTTAGGAAGTAGAGAAACGGAAAAAACCCCTCCTGAGCTCAGAGGACGCCGTTGTTTCAAGTTATTCGTAAAACTAACTTTTTCAAACTTTTTCAAACTTTTTCAAACTTTTTCAAACTTTTTTCTGTACTCCCAAATGTACCAAAAATCGAAATGTGATTAATTAAAACAAAATACACATAGATGTATTCTTTAGGATGTAGAGAAACGGAAAAAACCTCTCCTGAGCTCAGGTGACGCCGTTGTTTAGAGTTATTCGTAAAACTAACTTTTTCAAACTTTTTCAAACTTTTTTCTGTACTCCCAAATGTACCAAAAATCGAAATGTGATTAATTAAAACAAAATACACATAGATCTATTCTTTAGGATGTAGAGAAACGGAAAAAACCTCTCCTGAGCTCAGGTGACGCCGTTGTTTAGAGTTATTCGTAAAACTAACTTTTTCAAACTTTTTCAAACTTTTTTCTGTACTCCCAAATGTACCAAAAATCGAAATGTGATTAATTAAAACAAAATACACATAGATGTATTCTTTAGGATGTAGAGAAACGGAAAAAACCTCTCCTGAGCTCAGGTGACGCCGTTGTTTAGAGTTATTCCTAAAACTAACTTTTTCAAACTTTTTCAAACTTTTTTCTGTACTCCCAAATGTACCAAAAATCGAAATGTGATTAATTAAAACAAAATACACATAGATCTATTCTTTAGGATGTAGAGAAACGGAAAAAACCTCTCCTGAGCTCAGAGGACGCCGTTGTTTAGAGTTATTCCTAAAACTAACTTTTTCAAACTTTTTCAAACTTTTTTCTGTACTCCCAAATGTACCAAAAATCGAAATGTGATTAATTAAAACAAAATACACATAGATCTATTCTTTAGGATGTAGAGAAACGGAAAAAACCCCTCCTGAGCTCAGAGGACGCCGTTGTTTAGAGTTATTCCTAAAACTAACTTTTTCAAACTTTTTCAAACTTTTTTCTGTACTCCCAAATGTACCAAAAATCGAAATGTGATTAATTAAAACAAAATACACATAGATCTATTCTTTAGGATGTAGAGAAACGGAAAAAACCTCTCCTGAGCTCAGGTGACGCCGTTGTTTAGAGTTATTCGTAAAACTAACTTTTTCAAACTTTTTCAAACTTTTTTCTGTACTCCCAAATGTACCAAAAATCGAAATGTGATTAATTAAAACAAAATACACATAGATGTATTCTTTAGGATGTAGAGAAACGGAAAAAACCTCTCCTGAGCTCAGGTGACGCCGTTGTTTAGAGTTATTCGTAAAACTAACTTTTTCAAACTTTTTCAAACTTTTTTCTGTACTCCCAAATGTACCAAAAATCGAAATGTGATTAATTAAAACAAAATACACATAGATGTATTCTTTAGGATGTAGAGAAACGGAAAAAACCTCTCCTGAGCTCAGGTGACGCCGTTGTTTAGAGTTATTCCTAAAACTAACTTTTTCAAACTTTTTCAAACTTTTTTCTGTACTCCCAAATGTACCAAAAATCGAAATGTCTCAGAATAAAACAAAATACACATAGATGTATTCTTTAGGAAGTAGAGAAACGGAAAAAACCCCTCCTGAGCTCAGAGGACGCCGTTGTTTCAAGTTATTCGTAAAACTAACTTTTTCAAACTTTTTCAATCTTTTTTCTGTACTCCCAAATGTACCAAAAATCGAAATGTCTCAGAATAAAACAAAGTACACATAGATCTATTCTTTAGGATGTAGAGAAACGGAAAAAACCTCTCCTGAGCTCAGGTGACGCCGTTGTTTAGAGTTATTCGTAAAACTAACTTTTTCAAACTTTTTCAAAGTTTTTTCTGTACTCCCAAATGTACCAAAAATCGAAATGTGATTAATTAAAACAAAATACACATAGATGTATTCTTTAGGATGTAGAGAAACGGAAAAAACCTCTCCTGAGCTCAGGTGACGCCGTTGTTTAGAGTTATTCGTAAAACTAACTTTTTCAAACTTTTTCAAACTTTTTTCTGTACTCCCAAAAATTCCAAAAATCGAAATCCCCCAGAATAAAACAAAATACACATAGATCTATTCTTTAGGATGTAGAGAAACGGAAAAAACCCGTCGGAACCTCAGCTGACGCCGTTGATTCAAGTTATTCGTAAAACTAACTTTTTCAAACTTTTTCAAACTTTTTTCTGTACTCCCAAATGTACCAAAAATCGAAATGTGATTAATTAAAACAAAATACACATAGATCTATTCTTTAGGAAGTAGAGAAACGGAAAAAACCTCTCCGGAGCTCAGGAGACGCCGTTGTTTAGAGTTATTCGTAAAACTAACTTTTTCAAACTTTTTCAAACTTTTTTCTGTACTCCCAAAAATACCAAAAATCGAAATCCCCCAGAATAAAACAAAATACACATAGATCTATTCTTTAGGATGTAGAGAAACGGAAAAAACCTCTCCTGAGCTCAGGTGACGCCGTTGTTTAGAGTTATTCGTAAAACTAACTTTTTCAAACTTTTTCAAACTTTTTTCTGTACTCCCAAATGTACCAAAAATCGAAATCTCCCAGAATAAAACAAAATACACATAGATCTATTCTTTAGGATGTAGAGAAACGGAAAAAACCTCTCCTGAGCTCAGGTGACGCCGTTGTTTAGAGTTATTCCTAAAACTAACTTTTTCAAACTTTTTCAAACTTTTTTCTGTACTCCCAAATGTACCAAAAATCGAAATGTCTCAGAATAAAACAAAATACACATAGATGTATTCTTTAGGAAGTAGAGAAACGGAAAAAACCCCTCCTGAGCTCAGAGGACGCCGTTGTTTCAAGTTATTCGTAAAACTAACTTTTTCAAACTTTTTCAAACTTTTTCAAACTTTTTCAAACTTTTTTCTGTACTCCCAAATGTACCAAAAATCGAAATGTGATTAATTAAAACAAAATACACATAGATGTATTCTTTAGGATGTAGAGAAACGGAAAAAACCTCTCCTGAGCTCAGGTGACGCCGTTGTTTAGAGTTATTCGTAAAACTAACTTTTTCAAACTTTTTCAAACTTTTTTCTGTACTCCCAAATGTACCAAAAATCGAAATGTGATTAATTAAAACAAAATACACATAGATCTATTCTTTAGGATGTAGAGAAACGGAAAAAACCTCTCCTGAGCTCAGGTGACGCCGTTGTTTAGAGTTATTCGTAAAACTAACTTTTTCAAACTTTTTCAAACTTTTTTCTGTACTCCCAAATGTACCAAAAATCGAAATGTGATTAATTAAAACAAAATACACATAGATGTATTCTTTAGGATGTAGAGAAACGGAAAAAACCTCTCCTGAGCTCAGGTGACGCCGTTGTTTAGAGTTATTCCTAAAACTAACTTTTTCAAACTTTTTCAAACTTTTTTCTGTACTCCCAAATGTACCAAAAATCGAAATGTGATTAATTAAAACAAAATACACATAGATCTATTCTTTAGGATGTAGAGAAACGGAAAAAACCTCTCCTGAGCTCAGAGGACGCCGTTGTTTAGAGTTATTCCTAAAACTAACTTTTTCAAACTTTTTCAAACTTTTTTCTGTACTCCCAAATGTACCAAAAATCGAAATGTGATTAATTAAAACAAAATACACATAGATCTATTCTTTAGGATGTAGAGAAACGGAAAAAACCCCTCCTGAGCTCAGAGGACGCCGTTGTTTAGAGTTATTCCTAAAACTAACTTTTTCAAACTTTTTCAAACTTTTTTCTGTACTCCCAAATGTACCAAAAATCGAAATGTGATTAATTAAAACAAAATACACATAGATCTATTCTTTAGGATGTAGAGAAACGGAAAAAACCTCTCCTGAGCTCAGGTGACGCCGTTGTTTAGAGTTATTCGTAAAACTAACTTTTTCAAACTTTTTCAAACTTTTTTCTGTACTCCCAAATGTACCAAAAATCGAAATGTGATTAATTAAAACAAAATACACATAGATGTATTCTTTAGGATGTAGAGAAACGGAAAAAACCTCTCCTGAGCTCAGGTGACGCCGTTGTTTAGAGTTATTCGTAAAACTAACTTTTTCAAACTTTTTCAAACTTTTTTCTGTACTCCCAAATGTACCAAAAATCGAAATGTGATTAATTAAAACAAAATACACATAGATGTATTCTTTAGGATGTAGAGAAACGGAAAAAACCTCTCCTGAGCTCAGGTGACGCCGTTGTTTAGAGTTATTCCTAAAACTAACTTTTTCAAACTTTTTCAAACTTTTTTCTGTACTCCCAAATGTACCAAAAATCGAAATGTCTCAGAATAAAACAAAATACACATAGATGTATTCTTTAGGAAGTAGAGAAACGGAAAAAACCCCTCCTGAGCTCAGAGGACGCCGTTGTTTCAAGTTATTCGTAAAACTAACTTTTTCAAACTTTTTCAATCTTTTTTCTGTACTCCCAAATGTACCAAAAATCGAAATGTCTCAGAATAAAACAAAGTACACATAGATCTATTCTTTAGGATGTAGAGAAACGGAAAAAACCTCTCCTGAGCTCAGGTGACGCCGTTGTTTAGAGTTATTCGTAAAACTAACTTTTTCAAACTTTTTCAAAGTTTTTTCTGTACTCCCAAATGTACCAAAAATCGAAATGTGATTAATTAAAACAAAATACACATAGATGTATTCTTTAGGATGTAGAGAAACGGAAAAAACCTCTCCTGAGCTCAGGTGACGCCGTTGTTTAGAGTTATTCCTAAAACTAACTTTTTCAAACTTTTTCAAACTTTTTTCTGTACTCCCAAATGTACCAAAAATCGAAATGTCTCAGAATAAAACAAAATACACATAGATCTATTCTTTAGGATGTAGAGAAACGGAAAAAACCTCTCCTGAGCTCAGGTGACGCCGTTGTTTAGAGTTATTCGTAAAACTAACTTTTTCAAACTTTTTCAAACTTTTTTCTGTACTCCCAAATGTACCAAAAATCGAAATGTGATTAATTAAAACAAAATACACATAGATGTATTCTTTAGGAAGTAGAGAAACGGAAAAAACCTCTCCTGAGCTCAGAGGACCCCGTTGTTTACTTTTTTCAAACATGAAAACTTTGCAAAACTTCATTCGTTCCTATATAATAACGTTCTAAGTTTAAACACAGGTGTGGGACAATGTTTATACTTCTACTATTTATGCTGGCAATACTATACTTTCATACCTTTTTAATGATTTGATTGATATCTGTTTATTGTAAGAAATAAATATTTTGAATTGAAATTTAATTGCTTTATTTTCTCTGATTAATTCCATATTTTATTAATTAACTATTTAATTATTTTCCATTACTTTCATATGAAGGTTTTCTTTTAGTTCAGGCAAAAAATAGACATACTCGAACCGAATACACAAACTGAATATCAAATACCTACCGAATATTCGGCGCATCCCTAGCAAATACAAAATCCAAAATTTGTCCTCCAACTTTATCCAGGTTATATCAGGATTATCTAGAAATGACCGTTGCACTAAAAACTCGGCCAGCTGCGCTTCATAGGAAATAATAATCAACATTACATTTTCAACCCGATTACCTTTAATTATAATAAGTTAAAAACACTTCACTCAACATAAATCTCACATTTTCTCACATTCAAAAAACAAAAATCTAATTCTTCATTGGAAAACCACACAAATTCTCAATTGTTTTATAAAAACAACGGCAACGGTTAATATAAAATGGCAACGCTGTATTCTCATCTCAGCCTTACGCTCCTCCTCCTCCTCCTCTCAAGGATGACGTCGCCAGACCGAAGTCAACTTGTTTACATTTTCATTTCCGGCCTTTACATTGACGAATACAGAAATCCCAATGGTTGACCGCACTCACCCAATTAATTTATTAATTATAAAAAAAAATTTGCGATTCTGATTTACCTAAACACTGTAATTTATTTTAATATTCACGCCGTTGTTTCAAGTTATTCGTAAAACTAACTTTTTCAAACTTTTTCAATCTTTTTTCTGTACTCCCAAATGTACCAAAAATCGAAATGTCTCAGAATAAAACAAAGTACACATAGATCTATTCTTTAGGATGTAGAGAAACGGAAAAAACCCGTCGGAACCTCAGCTGACGCCGTTGATTCAAGTTATTCGTAAAACTAACTTTTTCAAACTTTTTCAAACTTTTTTCTGTACTCCCAAATGTACCAAAAATCGAAATGTGATTAATTAAAACAAAATACACATAGATCTATTCTTTAGGATGTAGAGAAACGGAAAAAACCTCTCCTGAGCTCAGGTGACGCCGTTGATTCAAGTTATTCGTAAAACTAACTTTTTCAAACTTTTTCAAACTTTTTTCTGTACTCCCAAATGTACCAAAAATCGAAATGTGATTAATTAAAACAAAATACACATAGATCTATTCTTTAGGATGTAGAGAAACGGAAAAAACCCCTCCTGAGCTCAGAGGACGCCGTTGTTTAGAGTTATTCCTAAAACTAACTTTTTCAAACTTTTTCAAACTTTTTTCTGTACTCCCAAATGTACCAAAAATCGAAATGTGATTAATTAAAACAAAATACACATAGATCTATTCTTTAGGATGTAGAGAAACGGAAAAAACCTCTCCTGAGCTCAGGTGACGCCGTTGATTCAAGTTATTCGTAAAACTAACTTTTTCAAACTTTTTCAAACTTTTTTCTGTACTCCCAAATGTACCAAAAATCGAAATGTGATTAATTAAAACAAAATACACATAGATCTATTCTTTAGGATGTAGAGAAACGGAAAAAACCCGTCGGAACCTCAGCTGACGCCGTTGATTCAAGTTATTCCTAAAACTAACTTTTTCAAACTTTTTCAAACTTTTTTCTGTACTCCCAAATGTACCAAAAATCGAAATGTGATTAATTAAAACAAAATACACATAGATGTATTCTTTAGGATGTAGAGAAACGGAAAAAACCTCTCCTGAGCTCAGGTGACGCCGTTGTTTAGAGTTATTCGTAAAACTAACTTTTTCAAACTTTTTCAAACTTTTTTCTGTACTCTCAAATGTACCAAAAATCGAAATCCCCCAGAATAAAACAAAATACACATAGATCTATTCTTTAGGATGTAGAGAAACGGAAAAAACCCCTCCTGAGCTCAGAGGACGCCGTTGTTTAGAGTTATTCCTAAAACTAACTTTTTCAAACTTTTTCAAACTTTTTTCTGTACTCCCAAATGTACCAAAAATCGAAATGTGATTAATTAAAACAAAATACACATAGATGTATTCTTTAGGATGTAGAGAAACGGAAAAAACCCCTCCTGAGCTCAGAGAACGCCGTTGTTTCAAGTTATTCGTAAAACTAACTTTTTCAAACTTTTTCAAACTTTTTTCTGTACTCCCAAATGTACCAAATATCGAAATGTGATTAATTAAAACAAAATACACATAGATCTATTCTTTAGGATGTAGAGAAACGGAAAAAACCCCTCCTGAGCTCAGGTGACGCCGTTGTTTAGAGTTATTCGTAAAACTAACTTTTTCAAACTTTTTCAAACTTTTTTCTGTACTCCCAATTTTACCAAAAATCGAAATGTGATTAATTAAAACAAAATACACATATATCTATTCTTTAGGAAGTAGAGAAACGGAAAAAACCTCTCCGGAGCTCAGGTGACGCCGTTGTTTAGAGTTATTCGTAAAACTAACTTTTTCAAACTTTTTCAAACTTTTTCAAACTTTTTTCTGTACTCCCAAATGTACCAAAAATCGAAATGTGATTAATTAAAACAAAATACACATAGATGTATTCTTTAGGAAGTAGAGAAACGGAAAAAACCTCTCCTGAGCTCAGGTGACGCCGTTGTTTAGAGTTATTCGTAAAACTAACTTTTTCAAACTTTTTCAAACTTTTTTCTGTACTCCCAATTTTACCAAAAATCGAAATGTGATTAATTAAAACAAAATACACATATATCTATTCTTTAGGATGTAGAGAAACGGAAAAAACCTCTCCTGAGCTCAGGTGACGCCGTTGTTTAGAGTTATTCGTAAAACTAACTTTTTCAAACTTTTTCAAACTTTTTCTGTACTCCCAAATGTACCAAAAATCGAAATGTGATTAATTAAAACAAAATACACATAGATCTATTCTTTAGGATGTAGAGAAACGGAAAAAACCCCTCCTGAGCTCAGAGGACGCCGTTGTTTAGAGTTATTCCTAAAACTAACTTTTTCAAACTTTTTCAAACTTTTTTCTGTACTCCCAAATGTACCAAAAATCGAAATGTCTCAGAATAAAACAAAGTACACATAGATCTATTCTTTAGGATGTAGAGAAACGGAAAAAACCCGTCGGAACCTCAGCTGACGCCGTTGATTCAAGTTATTCGTAAAACTAACTTTTTCAAACTTTTTCAAACTTTTTTCTGTACTCCCGAAAATTCCAAAAATCGAAATCCCCCAGAATAAAACAAAATACACATAGATCTATTCTTTAGGATGTAGAGAAACGGAAAAAACCTCTCCTGAGCTCAGGTGACGCCGTTGATTCAAGTTATTCCTAAAACTAACTTTTTCAAACTTTTTCAAACTTTTTTCTGTACTCCCAAATGTACCAAAAATCGAAATCCCCCAGAATAAAACAAAATACACATAGATCTATTCTTTAGGATGTAGAGAAACGGAAAAAACCCGTCGGAACCTCAGCTGACGCCGTTGATTCAAGTTATTCCTAAAACTAACTTTTTCAAACTTTTTCAAACTTTTTTCTGTACTCCCAAATGTACCAAAAATCGAAGTGTGATTAATTAAAACAAAATACACATAGATGTATTCTTTAGGATGTAGAGAAACGGAAAAAACCTCTCCTGAGCTCAGGTGACGCCGTTGTTTAGAGTTATTCGTAAAACTAACTTTTTCAAACTTTTTCAAACTTTTTCTGTACTCCCAAATGTACCAAAAATCGAAATCTCCCAGAATAAAACAAAATACACATAGATCTATTCTTTAGGATGTAGAGAAACGGAAAAAACCTCTCCTGAGCTCAGGTGACGCCGTTGTTTAGAGTTATTCCTAAAACTAACTTTTTCAAACTTTTTCAAACTTTTTTCTGTACTCCCAAATGTACCAAAAATCGAAATGTCTCAGAATAAAACAAAATACACATAGATGTATTCTTTAGGAAGTAGAGAAACGGAAAAAACCCCTCCTGAGCTCAGAGGACGCCGTTGTTTCAAGTTATTCGTAAAACTAACTTTTTCAAACTTTTTCAAACTTTTTCAAACTTTTTCAAACTTTTTTCTGTACTCCCAAATGTACCAAAAATCGAAATGTGATTAATTAAAACAAAATACACATAGATGTATTCTTTAGGATGTAGAGAAACGGAAAAAACCTCTCCTGAGCTCAGGTGACGCCGTTGTTTAGAGTTATTCGTAAAACTAACTTTTTCAAACTTTTTCAAACTTTTTTCTGTACTCCCAAATGTACCAAAAATCGAAATGTGATTAATTAAAACAAAATACACATAGATCTATTCTTTAGGATGTAGAGAAACGGAAAAAACCTCTCCTGAGCTCAGGTGACGCCGTTGTTTAGAGTTATTCGTAAAACTAACTTTTTCAAACTTTTTCAAACTTTTTTCTGTACTCCCAAATGTACCAAAAATCGAAATGTGATTAATTAAAACAAAATACACATAGATGTATTCTTTAGGATGTAGAGAAACGGAAAAAACCTCTCCTGAGCTCAGGTGACGCCGTTGTTTAGAGTTATTCCTAAAACTAACTTTTTCAAACTTTTTCAAACTTTTTTCTGTACTCCCAAATGTACCAAAAATCGAAATGTGATTAATTAAAACAAAATACACATAGATCTATTCTTTAGGATGTAGAGAAACGGAAAAAACCTCTCCTGAGCTCAGAGGACGCCGTTGTTTAGAGTTATTCCTAAAACTAACTTTTTCAAACTTTTTCAAACTTTTTTCTGTACTCCCAAATGTACCAAAAATCGAAATGTGATTAATTAAAACAAAATACACATAGATCTATTCTTTAGGATGTAGAGAAACGGAAAAAACCCCTCCTGAGCTCAGAGGACGCCGTTGTTTAGAGTTATTCCTAAAACTAACTTTTTCAAACTTTTTCAAACTTTTTTCTGTACTCCCAAATGTACCAAAAATCGAAATGTGATTAATTAAAACAAAATACACATAGATCTATTCTTTAGGATGTAGAGAAACGGAAAAAACCTCTCCTGAGCTCAGGTGACGCCGTTGTTTAGAGTTATTCGTAAAACTAACTTTTTCAAACTTTTTCAAACTTTTTTCTGTACTCCCAAATGTACCAAAAATCGAAATGTGATTAATTAAAACAAAATACACATAGATGTATTCTTTAGGATGTAGAGAAACGGAAAAAACCTCTCCTGAGCTCAGGTGACGCCGTTGTTTAGAGTTATTCGTAAAACTAACTTTTTCAAACTTTTTCAAACTTTTTTCTGTACTCCCAAATGTACCAAAAATCGAAATGTGATTAATTAAAACAAAATACACATAGATGTATTCTTTAGGATGTAGAGAAACGGAAAAAACCTCTCCTGAGCTCAGGTGACGCCGTTGTTTAGAGTTATTCCTAAAACTAACTTTTTCAAACTTTTTCAAACTTTTTTCTGTACTCCCAAATGTACCAAAAATCGAAATGTCTCAGAATAAAACAAAATACACATAGATGTATTCTTTAGGAAGTAGAGAAACGGAAAAAACCCCTCCTGAGCTCAGAGGACGCCGTTGTTTCAAGTTATTCGTAAAACTAACTTTTTCAAACTTTTTCAATCTTTTTTCTGTACTCCCAAATGTACCAAAAATCGAAATGTCTCAGAATAAAACAAAGTACACATAGATCTATTCTTTAGGATGTAGAGAAACGGAAAAAACCTCTCCTGAGCTCAGGTGACGCCGTTGTTTAGAGTTATTCGTAAAACTAACTTTTTCAAACTTTTTCAAAGTTTTTTCTGTACTCCCAAATGTACCAAAAATCGAAATGTGATTAATTAAAACAAAATACACATAGATGTATTCTTTAGGATGTAGAGAAACGGAAAAAACCTCTCCTGAGCTCAGGTGACGCCGTTGTTTAGAGTTATTCCTAAAACTAACTTTTTCAAACTTTTTCAAACTTTTTTCTGTACTCCCAAATGTACCAAAAATCGAAATGTCTCAGAATAAAACAAAATACACATAGATCTATTCTTTAGGATGTAGAGAAACGGAAAAAACCTCTCCTGAGCTCAGGTGACGCCGTTGTTTAGAGTTATTCGTAAAACTAACTTTTTCAAACTTTTTCAAACTTTTTTCTGTACTCCCAAATGTACCAAAAATCGAAATGTGATTAATTAAAACAAAATACACATAGATGTATTCTTTAGGAAGTAGAGAAACGGAAAAAACCTCTCCTGAGCTCAGAGGACCCCGTTGTTTACTTTTTTCAAACATGAAAACTTTGCAAAACTTCATTCGTTCCTATATAATAACGTTCTAAGTTTAAACACAGGTGTGGGACAATGTTTATACTTCTACTATTTATGCTGGCAATACTATACTTTCATACCTTTTTAATGATTTGATTGATATCTGTTTATTGTAAGAAATAAATATTTTGAATTGAAATTTAATTGCTTTATTTTCTCTGATTAATTCCATATTTTATTAATTAACTATTTAATTATTTTCCATTACTTTCATATGAAGGTTTTCTTTTAGTTCAGGCAAAAAATAGACATACTCGAACCGAATACACAAACTGAATATCAAATACCTACCGAATATTCGGCGCATCCCTAGCAAATACAAAATCCAAAATTTGTCCTCCAACTTTATCCAGGTTATATCAGGATTATCTAGAAATGACCGTTGCACTAAAAACTCGGCCAGCTGCGCTTCATAGGAAATAATAATCAACATTACATTTTCAACCCGATTACCTTTAATTATAATAAGTTAAAAACACTTCACTCAACATAAATCTCACATTTTCTCACATTCAAAAAACAAAAATCTAATTCTTCATTGGAAAACCACACAAATTCTCAATTGTTTTATAAAAACAACGGCAACGGTTAATATAAAATGGCAACGCTGTATTCTCATCTCAGCCTTACGCTCCTCCTCCTCCTCCTCTCAAGGATGACGTCGCCAGACCGAAGTCAACTTGTTTACATTTTCATTTCCGGCCTTTACATTGACGAATACAGAAATCCCAATGGTTGACCGCACTCACCCAATTAATTTATTAATTATAAAAAAAAATTTGCGATTCTGATTTACCTAAACACTGTAATTTATTTTAATATTCACGCCGTTGTTTCAAGTTATTCGTAAAACTAACTTTTTCAAACTTTTTCAATCTTTTTTCTGTACTCCCAAATGTACCAAAAATCGAAATGTCTCAGAATAAAACAAAGTACACATAGATCTATTCTTTAGGATGTAGAGAAACGGAAAAAACCCGTCGGAACCTCAGCTGACGCCGTTGATTCAAGTTATTCGTAAAACTAACTTTTTCAAACTTTTTCAAACTTTTTTCTGTACTCCCAAATGTACCAAAAATCGAAATGTGATTAATTAAAACAAAATACACATAGATCTATTCTTTAGGATGTAGAGAAACGGAAAAAACCTCTCCTGAGCTCAGGTGACGCCGTTGATTCAAGTTATTCGTAAAACTAACTTTTTCAAACTTTTTCAAACTTTTTTCTGTACTCCCAAATGTACCAAAAATCGAAATGTGATTAATTAAAACAAAATACACATAGATCTATTCTTTAGGATGTAGAGAAACGGAAAAAACCCCTCCTGAGCTCAGAGGACGCCGTTGTTTAGAGTTATTCCTAAAACTAACTTTTTCAAACTTTTTCAAACTTTTTTCTGTACTCCCAAATGTACCAAAAATCGAAATGTGATTAATTAAAACAAAATACACATAGATCTATTCTTTAGGATGTAGAGAAACGGAAAAAACCTCTCCTGAGCTCAGGTGACGCCGTTGATTCAAGTTATTCGTAAAACTAACTTTTTCAAACTTTTTCAAACTTTTTTCTGTACTCCCAAATGTACCAAAAATCGAAATGTGATTAATTAAAACAAAATACACATAGATCTATTCTTTAGGATGTAGAGAAACGGAAAAAACCCGTCGGAACCTCAGCTGACGCCGTTGATTCAAGTTATTCCTAAAACTAACTTTTTCAAACTTTTTCAAACTTTTTTCTGTACTCCCAAATGTACCAAAAATCGAAATGTGATTAATTAAAACAAAATACACATAGATGTATTCTTTAGGATGTAGAGAAACGGAAAAAACCTCTCCTGAGCTCAGGTGACGCCGTTGTTTAGAGTTATTCGTAAAACTAACTTTTTCAAACTTTTTCAAACTTTTTTCTGTACTCTCAAATGTACCAAAAATCGAAATCCCCCAGAATAAAACAAAATACACATAGATCTATTCTTTAGGATGTAGAGAAACGGAAAAAACCCCTCCTGAGCTCAGAGGACGCCGTTGTTTAGAGTTATTCCTAAAACTAACTTTTTCAAACTTTTTCAAACTTTTTTCTGTACTCCCAAATGTACCAAAAATCGAAATGTGATTAATTAAAACAAAATACACATAGATGTATTCTTTAGGATGTAGAGAAACGGAAAAAACCCCTCCTGAGCTCAGAGAACGCCGTTGTTTCAAGTTATTCGTAAAACTAACTTTTTCAAACTTTTTCAAACTTTTTTCTGTACTCCCAAATGTACCAAATATCGAAATGTGATTAATTAAAACAAAATACACATAGATCTATTCTTTAGGATGTAGAGAAACGGAAAAAACCCCTCCTGAGCTCAGGTGACGCCGTTGTTTAGAGTTATTCGTAAAACTAACTTTTTCAAACTTTTTCAAACTTTTTTCTGTACTCCCAATTTTACCAAAAATCGAAATGTGATTAATTAAAACAAAATACACATATATCTATTCTTTAGGAAGTAGAGAAACGGAAAAAACCTCTCCGGAGCTCAGGTGACGCCGTTGTTTAGAGTTATTCGTAAAACTAACTTTTTCAAACTTTTTCAAACTTTTTCAAACTTTTTTCTGTACTCCCAAATGTACCAAAAATCGAAATGTGATTAATTAAAACAAAATACACATAGATGTATTCTTTAGGAAGTAGAGAAACGGAAAAAACCTCTCCTGAGCTCAGGTGACGCCGTTGTTTAGAGTTATTCGTAAAACTAACTTTTTCAAACTTTTTCAAACTTTTTTCTGTACTCCCAATTTTACCAAAAATCGAAATGTGATTAATTAAAACAAAATACACATATATCTATTCTTTAGGATGTAGAGAAACGGAAAAAACCTCTCCTGAGCTCAGGTGACGCCGTTGTTTAGAGTTATTCGTAAAACTAACTTTTTCAAACTTTTTCAAACTTTTTCTGTACTCCCAAATGTACCAAAAATCGAAATGTGATTAATTAAAACAAAATACACATAGATCTATTCTTTAGGATGTAGAGAAACGGAAAAAACCCCTCCTGAGCTCAGAGGACGCCGTTGTTTAGAGTTATTCCTAAAACTAACTTTTTCAAACTTTTTCAAACTTTTTTCTGTACTCCCAAATGTACCAAAAATCGAAATGTCTCAGAATAAAACAAAGTACACATAGATCTATTCTTTAGGATGTAGAGAAACGGAAAAAACCCGTCGGAACCTCAGCTGACGCCGTTGATTCAAGTTATTCGTAAAACTAACTTTTTCAAACTTTTTCAAACTTTTTTCTGTACTCCCGAAAATTCCAAAAATCGAAATCCCCCAGAATAAAACAAAATACACATAGATCTATTCTTTAGGATGTAGAGAAACGGAAAAAACCTCTCCTGAGCTCAGGTGACGCCGTTGATTCAAGTTATTCCTAAAACTAACTTTTTCAAACTTTTTCAAACTTTTTTCTGTACTCCCAAATGTACCAAAAATCGAAATCCCCCAGAATAAAACAAAATACACATAGATCTATTCTTTAGGATGTAGAGAAACGGAAAAAACCCGTCGGAACCTCAGCTGACGCCGTTGATTCAAGTTATTCCTAAAACTAACTTTTTCAAACTTTTTCAAACTTTTTTCTGTACTCCCAAATGTACCAAAAATCGAAGTGTGATTAATTAAAACAAAATACACATAGATGTATTCTTTAGGATGTAGAGAAACGGAAAAAACCTCTCCTGAGCTCAGGTGACGCCGTTGTTTAGAGTTATTCGTAAAACTAACTTTTTCAAACTTTTTCAAACTTTTTCTGTACTCCCAAATGTACCAAAAATCGAAATGTGATTAATTAAAACAAAATACACATAGATGTATTCTTTAGGATGTAGAGAAACGGAAAAAACCTCTCCTGAGCTCAGGTGACGCCGTTGATTCAAGTTATTCCTAAAACTAACTTTTTCAAACTTTTTCAAACTTTTTTCTGTACTCCCAAATGTACCAAAAATCGAAATGTGATTAATTAAAACAAAATACACATAGATCTATTCTTTAGGATGTAGAGAAACGGAAAAAACCCGTCGGAACCTCAGCTGACGCCGTTGATTCAAGTTATTCGTAAAACTAACTTTTTCAAACTTTTTCAAACTTTTTTCTGTACTCCCAAATGTACCAAAAATCGAAATGTGATTAATTAAAACAAAATACACATAGATCTATTCTTTAGGATGTAGAGAAACGGAAAAAACCCCTCCTGAGCTCAGAGGACGCCGTTGTTTCAAGTTATTCGTAAAACTAACTTTTTCAAACTTTTTCAATCTTTTTTCTGTACTCCCAAATGTACCAAAAATCGAAATGTGATTAATTAAAACAAAATACACATAGATGTATTCTTTAGGATGTAGAGAAACGGAAAAAACCTCTCCTGAGCTCAGGTGACGCCGTTGTTTAGAGTTATTCGTAAAACTAACTTTTTCAAACTTTTTCAAACTTTTTTCTGTACTCCCAAAAATTCCAAAAATCGAAATGTCTCAGAATAAAACAAAATACACATAGATCTATTCTTTAGGATGTAGAGAAACGGAAAAAACCCCTCCTGAGCTCAGAGGACGCCGTTGTTTAGAGTTATTCCTAAAACTAACTTTTTCAAACTTTTTCAAACTTTTTTCTGTACTCCCAAATGTACCAAAAATCGAAATGTGATTAATTAAAACAAAATACACATAGATCTATTCTTTAGGATGTAGAGAAACGGAAAAAACCCGTCGGAACCTCAGCTGACGCCGTTGATTCAAGTTATTCCTAAAACTAACTTTTTCAAACTTTTTCAAACTTTTTTCTGTACTCCCAAATGTACCAAAAATCGAAATGTGATTAATTAAAACAAAATACACATAGATGTATTCTTTAGGATGTAGAGAAACGGAAAAAACCTCTCCTGAGCTCAGGTGACGCCGTTGTTTAGAGTTATTCGTAAAACTAACTTTTTCAAACTTTTTCAAACTTTTTTCTGTACTCTCAAATGTACCAAAAATCGAAATCCCCCAGAATAAAACAAAATACACATAGATCTATTCTTTAGGATGTAGAGAAACGGAAAAAACCCGTCGGAACCTCAGCTGACGCCGTTGATTCAAGGTATTCCTAAAACTAACTTTTTCAAACATTTTCAAACTTTTTTCTGTACTCCCAAATGTACCAAAAATCGAAATGTGATTAATTAAAACAAAATACACATAGATGTATTCTTTAGGAAGTAGAGAAACGGAAAAAACCTCTCCTGAGCTCAGGTGACGCCGTTGATTCAAGTTATTCCTAAAACTAACTTTTTCAAACTTTTTCAAACTTTTTTCTGTACTCCCAAATGTACCAAATATCGAAATGTTATTAATTAAAACAAAATACACATAGATCTATTCTTTAGGATGTAGAGAAACGGAAAAAACCCCTCCTGAGCTCAGGTGACGCCGTTGTTTAGAGTTATTCGTAAAACTAACTTTTTCAAACTTTTTCAAACTTTTTTCTGTACTCCCAATTTTACCAAAAATCGAAATGTGATTAATTAAAACAAAATACACATATATCTATTCTTTAGGAAGTAGAGAAACGGAAAAAACCTCTCCGGAGCTCAGGTGACGCCGTTGTTTAGAGTTATTCGTAAAACTAACTTTTTCAAACTTTTTCAAACTTTTTCAAACTTTTTTCTGTACTCCCAAATGTACCAAAAATCGAAATGTGATTAATTAAAACAAAATACACATAGATGTATTCTTTAGGAAGTAGAGAAACGGAAAAAACCTCTCCTGAGCTCAGGTGACGCCGTTGTTTAGAGTTATTCGTAAAACTAACTTTTTCAAACTTTTTCAAACTTTTTTCTGTACTCCCAATTTTACCAAAAATCGAAATGTGATTAATTAAAACAAAATACACATATATCTATTCTTTAGGATGTAGAGAAACGGAAAAAACCTCTCCTGAGCTCAGGTGACGCCGTTGTTTAGAGTTATTCGTAAAACTAACTTTTTCAAACTTTTTCAAACTTTTTCTGTACTCCCAAATGTACCAAAAATCGAAATGTGATTAATTAAAACAAAATACACATAGATCTATTCTTTAGGATGTAGAGAAACGGAAAAAACCCCTCCTGAGCTCAGAGGACGCCGTTGTTTAGAGTTATTCCTAAAACTAACTTTTTCAAACTTTTTCAAACTTTTTTCTGTACTCCCAAATGTACCAAAAATCGAAATGTGATTAATTAAAACAAAATACACATAGATCTATTCTTTAGGATGTAGAGAAACGGAAAAAACCCGTCGGAACCTCAGCTGACGCCGTTGATTCAAGTTATTCCTAAAACTAACTTTTTCAAACTTTTTCAAACTTTTTTCTGTACTCCCAAATGTACCAAAAATCGAAATGTGATTAATTAAAACAAAATACACATAGATGTATTCTTTAGGATGTAGAGAAACGGAAAAAACCTCTCCTGAGCTCAGGTGACGCCGTTGTTTAGAGTTATTCGTAAAACTAACTTTTTCAAACTTTTTCAAACTTTTTTCTGTACTCTCAAATGTACCAAAAATCGAAATCCCCCAGAATAAAACAAAATACACATAGATCTATTCTTTAGGATGTAGAGAAACGGAAAAAACCCGTCGGAACCTCAGCTGACGCCGTTGATTCAAGGTATTCCTAAAACTAACTTTTTCAAACATTTTCAAACTTTTTTCTGTACTCCCAAATGTACCAAAAATCGAAATGTGATTAATTAAAACAAAATACACATAGATGTATTCTTTAGGAAGTAGAGAAACGGAAAAAACCTCTCCTGAGCTCAGGTGACGCCGTTGTTTAGAGTTATTCGTAAAACTAACTTTTTCAAACTTTTTCAAACTTTTTTCTGTACTCCCAATTTTACCAAAAATCGAAATGTGATTAATTAAAACAATATACACATATATCTATTCTTTAGGATGTAGAGAAACGGAAAAAACCTCTCCTGAGCTCAGGTGACGCCGTTGTTTAGAGTTATTCGTAAAACTAACTTTTTCAAACTTTTTCAAACTTTTTCTGTACTCCCAAATGTACCAAAAATCGAAATGTGATTAATTAAAACAAAATACACATAGATCTATTCTTTAGGATGTAGAGAAACGGAAAAAACCCCTCCTGAGCTCAGAGGACGCCGTTGTTTAGAGTTATTCCTAAAACTAACTTTTTCAAACTTTTTCAAACTTTTTTCTGTACTCCCAAATGTACCAAAAATCGAAATGTGATTAATTAAAACAAAATACACATAGATCTATTCTTTAGGATGTAGAGAAACGGAAAAAACCCGTCGGAACCTCAGCTGACGCCGTTGATTCAAGTTATTCCTAAAACTAACTTTTTCAAACTTTTTCAAACTTTTTTCTGTACTCCCAAATGTACCAAAAATCGAAGTGTGATTAATTAAAACAAAATACACATAGATGTATTCTTTAGGATGTAGAGAAACGGAAAAAACCTCTCCTGAGCTCAGGTGACGCCGTTGTTTAGAGTTATTCGTAAAACTAACTTTTTCAAACTTTTTCAAACTTTTTTCTGTACTCCCAAATGTACCAAAAATCGAAATGTGATTAATTAAAACAAAATACACATAGATGTATTCTTTAGGATGTAGAGAAACGGAAAAAACCTCTCCTGAGCTCAGGTGACGCCGTTGTTTAGAGTTATTCCTAAAACTAACTTTTTCAAACTTTTTCAAACTTTTTTCTGTACTCCCAAATGTACCAAAAATCGAAATGTGATTAATTAAAACAAAATACACATAGATCTATTCTTTAGGATGTAGAGAAACGGAAAAAACCCGTCGGAACCTCAGCTGACGCCGTTGATTCAAGTTATTCCTAAAACTAACTTTTTCAAACTTTTTCAAACTTTTTTCTGTACTCCCAAATGTACCAAAAATCGAAATGTGATTAATTAAAACAAAATACACATAGATGTATTCTTTAGGATGTAGAGAAACAAAAAAACCCCTCCTGAGCTCAGAGGACGAAGTTGTTTCAAGTTATTCCAAAACTAACTTTTTCAAACTTTTTCAAACTTTTTTCTGTACTCCCAAATGTACCAAAAATTGAAACGTGATCAATCAAAACAAAATATACATAGATGTATTCTTTAGGAAGTAGAGAAACGGAAAAAACCTCTCCTGAGCTCAGGTGACGCCGTTGTTTAGAGTTATTCGTAAAACTAACTTTTTCAAACTTTTTCAAACTTTTTTCTGTACTCCCAAATGTACCAATAATCGAAATGTGATTAATTAAAACAAAA